>JAHWFP010175226.1:0-56351 GCA_023313725.1 Lithobius niger
CACAAGGTTCATGTAAAAGAAAGTTCCGAATTTGATGATTTTTTTTTGTCAATGAGAGAACGGAAGAAAGTGACGTCGATAGGAGGCGGAAGGTTAGTAGGAGGATGGGTTGGAGCGCAACCCCAAGCAGTAGTGGCGAGCTTTGGCTCTGCAAGGGGTGCAGGGAATGTCCGAAGTAGGAACGGAGGAAAGGGCTACCATGTTAGGAAGAGCTGGAAGGGAGAGAAGGCTGTTATCAAACTGCTACATGGAATAAGTTTGAAGGTTGTGGGAAAGGGAGACAGATGATATGGCTCCCCATGACTTAGCAATGTTTTGTTGACGAAGCTCATTAATAAGGGAAGGGTCAGAGAGAGGAGCGGGGATCCCTTCATCACAGAAGATTACGGGGTGACATGGAAGATTTGATGGAAGTCTGGGATCCGAAGGGGATGCAAAACGTGCGGGGTGCATGAAGAAGGTAGGGCGGGGGTAGTCAGGGGCACACCTATGAAAGCCATCGATGGGGTGCAAAGTCCAAGTTGGCGTAGTCACCGGTGGGGAGGCAAGTGTGGCTGGTTTAAGGCGAAGAGCATCGGCTAGAATGTTATCCGTGAGACTCTTGAGGTGTGATGCGTTTTCGGATTTCAGTTCGGAGTCCAGCGAAGTGAGCTGCATGATTTGTGAATGTTGTTGATATATAATATCGTGAAGGTGCAGGAGGCAGGGCTTTACCTTTTTTACGTTATGTTTGAACTGGTTCTTTGCGCGAACATTCAGACGAAGTTTGTGGCGAAGGGTAGAAAAGATCTTCTGGTGGTTCACCTCCAACGCTTCTTCATGGTCCAGTCCATAAAGGGGAGTGTCCTTTTTTGTTGGAGAGATGGCGGTGGAGTTGTCCGGCTGAGGGGAGACTGTGGCTGGCATGGCAGGGTAGGGGGATGTCCCGGAACGTGCAGGGAAGTCCGCCAGTGGTGAGTCAGTGACTACGTCCGAGTGCTGGCCCGGGGAGAAGGGGGTTGCTGGGATTTCAATTGTTACCCCCGAAGGAGTAGCGAGATCGTTGATCAGCTCAGTAGAAGGTGATGAAGGAGCGTCGATGAAGATAACCGGAGCGGTGTCATGTTGTGAAGGTTCAGGGGCAGGTGACGTCATACTTGTTACGCTGGCAGGAGTTGAAGAAGTAGCTGTGTGGGCCCAAGATTGTTAGGACAGAGGGGTTGAAGGTAAGTCTTTGTTCCCGGGGGTAGCTGGAACTGCTGTTACCGTAGAGGCGGGAGAGTGGGTGGAAGGAGAGCTGTCAGATTTGAACTTTTTAACCAAGTCCTTGTGGGCGATGTCCTGCCTTTTCCTGGTAGCGGAGAGCATCTGACGGTGAGCTATAATCTGCCAGTATTTGAGGGGAATAGTTACACAGATATGGCATGGTCGGTCATAGTAACTACACTTGCGATGGAATTGACATACTCGATGGGGGTCAAGACGATTGGGGTTGAAGATCCCTGGACAATGGCACTTCCCTGGGCTGTCGACGAAGGGAGAACGGCCGAAGTATATGTCCGGTTCGTCCGAAAAGATCATCGGAAGTTTGGCTTTGACCAGTGTAGAAAAAGTCGACGAAATGTGGCTGATAAAAATAGAGCGATGATGGGAACACGCAGGATGCTAACCAGTGGAAGAAGTGCCCGGAAATGGAGAAGCGGGAAGCGAGGGGGCGAGGTGGCACGCCTGATGGTAGAAACTGGAATGAGGATGGAACAGCTTTCGTCCGATGGGAACGAGCCGTCGGCGAGGGATAGTCTACGTGGTGGGCGACCGGCCAGATGGCTGAAGAGAAAGCAGCAGGGAAAGTGGGTTTGTCTTGCGTACGGCTAAAACATAGAGAAAGTGTTGGCTGCCTTGTCGTGGCGGACGAAAGAATCCGTTGTCTTCAGCTGGAAAGGTAGAAAAACCCGGGTGTCAAAGAGACTTGATCGCAGAGACCGGTAGTAAGGACATGAAGAGGTGATCAGGAGAGGCGGTAAGCCGGGAGAAAAAAAACCCTGGGTGGGGAGTAATCGCCGGACGAAAGACGTGGGACGGTAGCGGATGAAAGAAGCGTCAGAAGACCAACGAGGTGGAGGGAAAACCAGGACAGGCAGGGCGGTTCGAAGGTGGCAGGGGAAGTGGGTTTGTTTTGGTTAAAAATGATAAGAGTGCTGGCTGGCTTGTCGTGGCGGGCGAAGAGACCGTAGTCTTCGGCTGAAAGGGTAGAAAAACCGGGTGTGAGACTTGAATGTGGAGACCTGTGGTAAGCATTTGAAGAGGTGTTCAGAAGGGACGTGTAGCCGGGAGAAAACCCCATGGGTGGGGAGTAATGGCCGGGCGAAGGACGCGGCAGGGAACGGGCGTGAGAGGAGGGATGCGGCCGTCTTTCGGTGTTGCGTGGGGCGGCGGAGGCCAGTGGAGAAAAGGATGGTGATGGGTGGTCCGTGGAAGCCAATAAGGTGGCGGGAAGCCAGGGCAGGCAGGGCGATCCGAAAGTAACAACGGGTCCGTTGAAAGACAGACGGGGGAGTGGCAGAGGACGGTGATAGGCGAGGAACGGAGAGCCTAACCAGAAGACCTAGTCCGATGATGGCGTCCCGGCTACGGGCAGGCAGGAGGCGGCTGAAAGACGGTGGTGACGGGAGTGGAGTGAGAAGCGGTCCCGGCTTTTTGGTGAAAACGTGGTTATGAATAGCGGGGCGGATTGAGCGGCCATGGCGGCGAATGAAAGACGACGAGGGGGTGGGAGCGGGTGGAGAGTTGGAAGTGAAGGTTCCAGTTCCTAGCGGCTACCACACAGAGTCAGGATGGACAATCTTCATCAGGATTGGAGAGGCAAGGCTGGCGGCAATACCAACACGACGGCGACGTCCCGGCTATGGTCAGACCGGAGACGGCCCGTGGATGAGAAGCCACTGACCTGGTGTGGTGACGAAGGACGGCGTGGAGGGTCGAGGCAGGGGCCGTTGATAGGCAATATGGATCATAACTGTCAATCCAATGAGCTGGTGGACACGGTCGCAAGAAGTTTGAGAGCGGAAACCTAGAAATAGTGTCGGCATGGCGGTGGGATCCGATAATCCGACAGGTACTGCCGAAACGGGCTGTAGGCTTGGCAAGGCGGACGAAAGACGGTAAGGGAGCTTGAGGTGGAGGCTAACCTTGGGCGGTCCAAAGCACCATAGTATCCACAGGCGGCGTGATGAGGTGGAATCTTCGACTCCAAGAAGAGTCACAGGAAGAAGCCGACTCGACGGCAACGTCCCGGCTATGGTCAGACCGGAGACGCGCCAGGGAGCGGACAGTAGCTGTTGAAGGGAGATCAGGAGGCTATCGTCCGAAGGTCCAGTTCGTCTTGGCATCCCTGGAGAGTAGATGAGGTGGTGTCTTCGACTGCAGAAAGGGGTAGGTAATGATGCCGGCTCGATAGCACCGTCCCGGCTATGGGCAGACCGGAGACGGGCGAAGCAGCGGAAGATCACCGTCCCGAGAGGAGCATGGTGTCAAACGAGAGTAGAGGCAGGCGACCGGGCGGGAGACGTTCTGGCAGTGTCAGGCGTAAGATGACAAACCGGTGGTGCACTACCGAGGAAGGGGTGCCGTCCCAGCTATGGTCAGACTGGTGATGGTCCCAAACCCCGGAGAAGAGCGAGGCAGGGTCCCGGTGGCGACGTCGGGAAGACGGAAGGTTGCAACGGGCAAAAGTCAGGAGCGGAGTAGATGGCAACTGGAGGCCGGAGACATCCAATGGGCTGCGGTGATCCGGGAAGGAAGATCGGGCTTGGAGGCTACGGCGGGCAAAAGAGGAGAACCAACAGAACGAGCCGTGACGGCGGCTTGAGACAAAGATATGGCGAGCCCTCGTAGCCGCCAGCTTATATGGGAGGACCACGCCCGCACATGCGTGGTGGGGTGACTGAGGCGACCATTCAAGTCTCAAGCAACCAACAGCATCACTGAGACAGCAATGCTAAAATTGCCAGGTACAGTACTTTCACAGCAAAGAAAATATATTTTAAAACCAATACAACGAATTTTGGTACATTGATGTACTAATTTAAGACGTACCAGGGGAAAATGTTATACATCCTTTGCAGATAACCTAAAAAATTCGGATAAGTTCTTTAATTAGTTCCCAATGAGTCTTCAATCATTTCTGCAGCAACATTTCATATTTCAGGATACTTATTTACTCCCCCAATAAACAATTCCATGTCTATTTTTTCGAAATTGAACGCCATTTCGGTAACGCTTTTGCGGTAAACGGCGGACGTGTGCACCACTCAAGTCAGCCGAGGTACTCAGAGACGCAATTGCTTTTTTTTAACGCTGCGGTACTGCTGCGTTGACGGGAGGAATTGCGGTGCGAAACAACCGCACTAGCGGCGGGCGAGCGGCGGGCGGTAACGCAACGTCGCCGTAGGTACGTGTGCAGTCCCCAACAGATAGCACGTAAACCAAACCCAAATGCGGTACCACAGTGGCGACCACAAATGCGGTGACCGCACGTGTGCACCGGCGCTAAATGTCTCAAATGCAGCAGTAATGAGACCTGCAGTATTGCAGTATCCTAGGCTGCTTGAATGTACAGCAAATCCAGTACTATTCACCACACACTAAAGTCCATAGGCGTCAGATCGCACGAACGCGCGGGTCATTGCATAGCACCTCTTCTACCAATCCAGCTGATAGGAAATTGGTCATCAAGAAGATCTCGCACCTGTGTCGCATAGTGCGGTGATGCACCATCTTGTTGGAAAATAATATCTATGTGACACTTTTCCCGTACAGCTGGCAGAGTCCTGTCTTCTAGCAGCTGACGATATACTGCACCGTTGATTGTTCCATCATGGAATAATGGTCCAATGACAACTCCCCCCAGCCCATATACCTCCCCAAACATTGTTGCCAGGTGATGGCGTGAATGCCGCCATAGTGACATGTGGGTTGTCATCACTGTAAAATATGCAGTTGTGACGATTAACTCTGCCATTTAGATGAAACTTGGCTTCATCGGGGTATAATATCCGTTTCACGTTCTGTGGATCATCTGTAAGGAAATCGAGGAATTCCTCGCAGAACTGAATGCGTCGATCGGGATCATCTTCGTTTAAGGCGTGGCTACGCCGTGGACGGTACGCCTTCAAGCCTACATCCTTAATCAGCCTATTAACCAAAGGCAGTGACACACCCGTTTGCTGTTCCAACTGACGCTGGGACATCGTTGGTTTATCAAGCAACACGTGGTGGATCGCGGCGGCATTTTCAATCTTTCGTGCCATTCGTTTACGGCCAGAACGGCCTTATGTTGATTTTCCACAGAACCTGTGGTTTCAAATTTCTCCACCAAATGTGCCACTGTATACCGGCATGGAGGTGGCTGAAGATACATAGCCTGCCGCATCACCAAAACGTCTGATATCGTATCGTTTTGGTAATACCATTTTATAATATTGATACGTTGGTGTAGGTTCATGCGTGGCATGTCATTATGAAATACAAAAAGAACGAGTGGAATCGAACGAAGCGAATACAAAAAGAACAAACTGTGTCAAATGATACGTATCAGGTTGTATGCAACTAACTACTGTCACGTACAAGTGCACGAACCAACCAGCGTCGTATACTAAACATCACACAATAGTGCATATGCCCTGGGAACATCAGGTCACATATAACTCACAACTTTGCGTGCAACGGCAGTACAGTAGCAGAAGGGGAACATGCAGCATTAACCAAGGTTACTAAATCGGTTATTAAATTCAGCAAATTACAGTAAGTACTGTACTGTAAATTGAGAACTCCTGTCGTATAACATTACTAGGCCTTTTGTGCAGCGAGTGGTGTAGCGATTACATGTGAATATTGGATAGTTGTTAATTCAGTACGTACATTGGCGATTCGATTTCTACATGTTATCAGGGATAAAAGGCTGCAGAAGCTATGTTGTACTGCCGCCGTACATGTGGCTTCTCCCCACCAAGAACGGCTGCCACATGCGTTTTTTTCTTTTGTATTTGTATTTGTATTTGGAATCCAAATACTGTAAAACCCTTTATTTTAGCTATTCTGCTTGATGGCCAATCAAATGTTTTTTTTTTCTTTTTGCTTGAAATCGAGTTATGGGCTTCTATTGTTTGTTTTGTCCGCCCCCCCGAAACCAATCGGGGTTGCCACATGCTTTTTTTCCTTTTGCGCTTTTATTTGGAATCCAAATGCTGTAAAAGCCTTTATTTTGGCTATTTTGCTTGATGGCCAAGTAAATGTTTTATTTCTTTTTACTTTAAATTTAATTATGGGCTTTTAATGTTTGTTTTGGCGCCCCCCCCCACCAACCAGGGCTGTCACATGCTTTTGTTACCTGTTGCTTATTTAAAATGTAAATAAAAGCTTTCTTTCCTTAGGTCAAGAATAACTTTGTTGATTTCTTTACTGAGGTCAGGGTTGAAGGTTATAGTGACGAGAATGGTTGTTAGACTTAGAAAATTCGACGTGTACCGTTTTTTTTAAACACCCTGTATTGCTAACACTGCCAGGTTAGTAATAGTCACCCTTGGATCTCTGTGTTAAACTCTTAGCTTTGCACTGTTTTACAGTTTAGCTGCAATTCTAAAAGTAACACGAGTTATTAAGCAAAAACAGAACGTTAAATGTTTAGAGTAAGGGCCTAAAAGTCAAAACCTAGAAGGAACACGGACAAGCTTTGACAGTCAGGGTCTAGGTGTAAAATATCGTCAGTATTACACCCTTACTACCCCATGACAGCATATTCGCAGCAGAGAGAGCATTATTGGTTATCCTCTACCATAAATCGACGAAATATAATAAAAAAATTCTAAAGCATCAAAAGACAAAATGCCAAACATCACAAGAAAATTGTGTTTTAAAGTTCCTTAACAATATTCTAAGAACAAAGAAAACCTGATACAACCGTTGATACACACGTTCTATCCGAATCTAGAACTAAGCTAACCACCCGGGTAGTAAGGGTCTAATGCTTACCAGCCTCTTACAAAATAGTACACCTAGACGCTGGCTGTCAAAGCTTGTCCGTGTTCCTTCTACGTTTACATTTTAAACCCTTACTCTAAGCATTTAAGATTCCGTTTTTGTTTAATAATAATTTGTAGACCTACACTTAAAACACGCCTATGCAGGAATGGTGTAACATGACACTGTTTTTATGTTGGGACGGGTGTTATAGTCTGGGGGAATAATATCCAGGACAAAGTAACATTTGTGGATTTCATTTCATGGAAAGATTTTCCTTTTACATTATTCACCCTGCACGACAATTTTTTTCTTTCATACACTGAATATACGTAAATTGGATTATGCTAATTCATGTATCATTTCAATTGCAGGACCAAATTTACAATTTAACGATGGAAAGCTTAAATTAGCAGTGAAAGTGTATCATCTGGATAAAGAAAGACCCCAACTAATGTTACGGGTTTGTAGATATTGAAAAGTACTAACAGAGGGTATCAGGACAAATGATCGACACCCAGTTGATCGACAGCCAAATGATCGACATGGAGATGTGATCGACATGACATAAGATAAACGTCCAAATGATTGACAAGACCCGTGAACGAATATTGTATATATTAATTATACTGTATTATCAATGCACCATAAAACTACACTAATAATAAATACTGATCACATAAAAAGGTAACTGCTGTCCTCAAAACGGAACGAAAGCAAAAAAAAATTGAAATGGACCGATAAACTAGATTGGCGATTCCATTTTATAATTTCTAATTTTAAAAAAGTTTGGATGAATCGATATTTTGACTGGCCCACTGTAAGTCAAAATTCATTCGATGAAAAAAAATGACTCAAATACAAAGTCATTGTCCGCCCACTTAACCCCCAACCCCCTCCCCAGGCATATTTCAATTAGAATTTATTAAAAATAAAAATTATGTTTATTATGTTTATTTATTAAAAATAACAATTGTGTTTATCTTTAATGTATACAATGTTCGATCACAGGTCTTGTTGATAATTTGACCGTCAATCACATGTCCTGTCGATCATTTGGACGTCGATCACATATCCTGTCGATCAAATGTCCATGTTGATCACCTTGTTTCATTCTACTGGAACATAAAGCACTACCTTGAATATACTATTTATATATAGGTGATAAATGGCTACTGAATAGGCCGCGCTGCATATTTAATTAATTCTGTCCTTAAAGCTTGAATACTAAGGAAACTATTGCCTTGCACTTTGAAGATGGCCTATAACTTTCCCTGTAATTTGCAGATAGTAGTTAGAGGCCATTAAGAACACGAGTTAAATTCAAATTCCTTGCTTTCTCGTGTTATAAATTGGGCAACATCTTAATTATAAAAGTATGCATTGCCTAGTATGGTTTTTTTTTGCGTTTCTGATCGGTTATATTTGCAAAGCAACAGCTAGCCGCCACAGGACAGGATTTAACGTGCCTAATTTCTACCGAAAATGTAATAAGTTTTTAATTTTATGTTATAAAAAAAAATGGGGGCAGCACGTTATAAACCTTTAACTATTAAACACTTTTCTTGCCATTAACGCAAACAGAAAAATAGAGACAATTAAGAAGAACTAGGCGAACCCAAATAAATGGAATAACCTTTTATTTCTCGTCTGGTATGGTTGTCGAAAACTTAACATCGTATGGGACAAATACATAAATAAGACAAACACGGTATATTCCCTTCACCATTTTATTACTATGTTCGGGGGATATACAGTCTCTTCACGAAACGAGAAGTAGAGATTTAGCTATTTGATAACTTACAGATTCGACGTAAGTTCTTTTGGTATTCAAATTAAATTGACTTTTCACGAATCGCGGTACTCTTGTGTCATTGTAGTCTTTGATCGTGGGATGGAATGTCTTTAAAGATAGCCGAGAGAAGCTGTTGATTCAATGGTACAAAAAATAAAAGCAATATTGCCCACACACTATGCCACACGGTGACTGACAGACCTTGTTAAAGCTTACACACTAAAGCTAGAAAACCAACTAACGAACCACTAACAATAACATTAACAATTTCCTCACGTAAGTTCGACCAAGTTTTCCACCCCTACTTCAATACAGCAACTTGCAATGAAGAAATTTGCTTATTTTGAAGACGAAAACACCAACCTGTCACTCTCCTGAGTTGTCGTCTAACGGCTGCAGCGCTGCAGAAACTGAAGTCCAAAACTATGACACTACCCAGGAGAACTGAAACCTTAGCTGCCACCTAAGGCCAGTTCCACCAAGAGCAACATGATGACCCAGGAATTAAATTTCAAGAAGTAAACAATTTTTTTTTCTTATGTTGGTATGATTTAGGGTTTAAGTGAAATTAAGTAAATTTAAGTGACTTCGTACTAAAGATTTCATTCTGCTTCAGAACAGCAACCCATCCCAGGAATAGGTTTCTGGTCAGTTTGGTATGAGAATGGTTAAATTAACATTTAACATTTAAGATAAAAATCCACCTCGTCGCCAATGAAGTGATCTGGTCCAAGCATAGACAACAGACTTTCGTTTGGGTTATCAATTGGACAGTGCCACACAGTGAGTGCGCCTGTCTTTTTATAGGCATATTAGAGAAAGACAGTTACAAGAAGCACAAACAGGAAATTGTGCAGAATTAACGTTGTGCAGGGTGTATGGTGCACTATGAATATAGTACAATCAACGAATGTGGAGCAATGTTCCTCTTTGGTGGAAGGTACTGACTTTGGAACCTCTTTTTTTTTAAATAAAGCTTCTCTTACACGCAATGCATCCTGAATTCACAATCTTTCCTTCTCCACCACAGACATAAAACCTAAACAAAGTTATTTGATGCTTGGTTCCATCAGTTAATGAGTGGCGGAGACATAATGAGCCAGTATTCTGTTACAAAGCCCAAAATTATATGTGGGATAACATATTACGTGGAGAAAACATAGAAATGAAATATAAACCTTGTTCTCAATGGCCTGTAACTACTGCCCACTGATGTCGATTGTAGATATAACATTCAGTAGTGGCATCTATGCTTTCATGAACGGGAACTTGGTGCAACCATTATCTAAAAGAGATTTAAAGTGCTCTAACTCAAACCACACAAAATAATAATTGAAACTTGCCATTTTAGGAAAAAAGATAAACTGAGTAGCACGAAGGTTCATGAGGATCCGTTTGCTTTAAAAAAAATTACGGGGAGTAGCCAAGAATAAAGCCATTGTCACAAACTCCTTATCATACGAAATTAGCGTTTCATCCCATTTCACTGCTGAATGGAAAAAAAGCATTTTACAAATCAACTCTGCCTGAATGGAACTCTGCTGATCTTATTCTTATGCTCCACATTCGTAACTTGAAACACTTCAGCATGGACATTTTTATACTATATGGAACTTCCAATTCAAGGGTATTTTATTTTTGGTTACACAATGTTAAATTTAAACAAACCTTATTTTATTTTTCTGAAACGGTGCAGAAAAGTACCTAGGTTAATTATTAATGATTTGTTCATGCGGCAACTGTTAGGCTTAGTTCATGAAGCGTTGTCATGAAGACCAAGATTTGTGATGGAAAACAAGTGGTTGCTTGGGTGTATGCCAACTGGCATTGCTGGTGCACCCTCCGTGCGTCCCCTTACCGGTACACTAATTATGCACCACGCCCTCCCACATTCCATGCTGCTTTAACCACTACTCTGCCTTCCGGACCATTCAGTAACTAAGTACACCTCACTTGGTGATGAGGGTGGATGGGGGGGGGGGGATTAAATTATTACAATGTTGATTTAATTTAAAATTAAATTAAATTAGTTTACTTCCCTGCCTTCAGACTGTCCACTCTCCCATGCTCTGGATGGGCAGGAGAAAATCTTCTGTAGTATTATGCTTGAAATACTTAAACTTAAAAGAAATCAATATTAAGTAGGTGCTATTTACTTACTTGTGTGCTGACTTGTATGCTGATGTCCAGATGATGTGGTGTCAACGTCTAACCTTCAACAACGCCGTGGACAGATGGATGGATAACCAGCATAGTTTGCTGAGTAGATAAGTACATAGTAATTTATTGATTTGCCAGCCAAGGTGTGGAACAATTTCTTTTGTGCAAATGGTTTTCCGTCAGTGGCATTGAGTGTGGATGGATGAAAACGTCGTGTTAAGCTTGTGTGGGGAAATTCGTACGTTTATAAGTTAAGTACCAAGCTGGCAGGGTATCCTGTGGAGTTCTAAAAACGTTCGAGTTAAAAGCATTTAGTGTAAAATATTTAACGCTTTAAAGCATTGTGTTTAGCAATAAAAGTATAACGTATGTTACTTTAAAAACGTTTAGTGTTTAAAATGTTAATTTCTTTAAGAACGTTAAAAGTTAAGAAAGTGTAGCTTTAAAATACGTGCAAGTTTCAAGTAAAAGTTTGTAAGCTAAGTAAAAGCTTTTAATAAGGCTAGAGTGTTAATAAGGTGTTGAATTGAATTAAAAGGTTTTTAAATAATAAAAAAATGTGCACGAGTATTAACAATCGCATTTCACTGAGAAAAATTCAGAATTGTTTAAACTTTAATCTTGTAAAATGTTGGCCTATTAGTGGTTAAGGTATGCCAAAGTTATCGTTAATTATCAATCAACTATTTGTTTATACACCAATTGGCTTAAAGCATGGTTTAAGTGTTTAAATGTATTGTTTTGCGGTTGCAATTATTCTCAAAATTGTGACGCAAAATTCTAGTGCTGTGCACAACTACATACAAAAGTGTGATAGTGTTTCGCGTTTTTGATAAAAAAGTAGAAAGAAAGTGTTGCTGCTAAGGAAACTGGTTTGGATTTATAAAGGTTAAAAAATTTGCATTTATGAGTTATTTTTAGAGCAGGTGACTTTGAGTGTCACCTAGCTGGTGGTGCTAACACCAACATAGGCTAAGTTTTGAATAAAGAAAAATTGCAGCTGTGTGTGCAAATAGAAGTAAGCAATTACATTTAATTTAATTAATTTAAATTAAAATCTCTGAATTTAGTGATAGCTAAGTCTAAGATTTAAAATTGGAGCAAAAGTTCTCTTGTTTGGTTTTGCCAGTAAAATTTTAACTTAACTAGTAATTAAAGTGACCTTCTCCTTGATGCTGGTTGCTACGAAGGTGAGTTTAAATGAGTAATATGGAGGTCGCGTTGGAATCTCTTTTAGTGCTTAATTTTTTAAGTTTAAGTTTGAGTGACGAAGAAATTGATTTACAAATCAAGCCTTTATCACAAAACAAAATCGAAGAGCTTGACCCCAATTATAGACTTGGCCTATCTACTGTGAACATTTGAGTTACACTTTTGGGATACGAGGTGCCTGCCGACAAACAAGTTGCGTTGTTGTTGAGAAGTGTGGGTGCAAAACTCTACTGGTTACTTCCTAACTGGTGTGTGCCTGAAGCGCCATAAATAAAGAGGTAGTACAAATTCATACTTTGCTAGCTGCTAATCTCTGCCTGACTCCTAATTTTCTGTGTGAACACGTCTCGTTCTAGCAGAGGGAGCAAGCTGTTGGTGTATCAATTGCTGATTACATTACAGAATAAAAGAGGCTTTCCCTCCAGTGTAATTTTGGACCAAACAGATGGTACAAATTTGGAAATAATGCTGAGAGACCGGTCACGTAAACTGATACTGTCTAGCAGCTTTTGGTTTTGGACTCCTCCACACTTACTTTTGAGGAAGACTGCAAGATAGCACTTTTGCACAAACACGCAGAAAAAAATGTTTCACACTTTCACGGCTCTCAAACTTATGCTGTGCGTTTAAAACTTAATGATAAATTTAACAAAAATCCTAGTAATGCCACGTGCTTTCGTTGCAGAAAAAATGAATCATGTCAAAGCTGTGTGCAAGTGCAGGAAGCATAAATGCTAAGCCTGCGGGATGACAGGACATTTAAGCCAGCTCTACTGGTCAAACAAACCAGCAGTCAATGCGGCATCGGCAACTCCACATCTCTTAAACCCAAAACGGTAAAATCAGCTAACAAACCAAAAAATTACAAATATTTTAGGAAAAATACACATTATGTAGTGAAGTCATCAAGTTATGACTTGGATGACACGGATCATGACAGTGACCATTAAGTCCTGACACTGATGAAATAAATTCCCTGGTAGAAAATATGAACAGTCATAAATGGATGGTTAATTGTTGAATTAAAGGCCATGAGCTTCCGTTATAAGTTGATTCGGGTTCGGATTCGACTTTACTTCCAGTCAGTTGGTATCACAAATAATTTAGTTATATTAAGCTCAAACCCTCAAAGCTTGGGCCAGTGCTATTATTAAACCTTTAGGTACTGTGAAGCTTAACATCACGTTGAGGTGATCAAACTGAGACGTGGTTATTAGTCCTTGTGAGTAGCCTGCTTAATTAGGATGCAGCTGGATGCATAAGTTTAAGTCTTGACCTTAATCAATTTTATTCTGTTCCTATTTATGATTTGGAAACTTTAGAAAGCTTAAATAATGTAGTCAGTTTTGTAACGGGTGAGCAAGTGTTTGAAAAATTTCCTAAACTATTTCCCCCTGGTTTAGGTAAATTTAAAAGATTTAAAGCTAGCATTAAGCTAAAACCAGATGCAATTCCTAAATACTGCAAAGCTCGGTCAATACCTCTAGCAGTCTGGGAGAAAGTCGAAGCTGAGATCGACAAACTTGTGGAGGAGGGTGTTTTAAAGCCTGTAGATTGCTATGCTTGGGCTACCTCCGTTGTTATTGTGTTCAAGCCTAATGGCGACGTTCGTATCATCATGAACTACTCTGGTACATTAAACCCACAGTTAGACTGTGAAGCAAGGGCCAAAGTACTATTTAGCAAATTAGCTAGCTGTAACACTTTTTCAATTATTAATTTAAGCGACTTTTTTTTGCAAATCGAATTGCGTGATGAAGCTAAAGCCCCTTTAACTATCAACACATGCAAGGGTTTATATCAATACCAAAGGCTCCATTTGGATTAGCAAGGAAGCTCTCCAGTGAATTTTCAAAAACGAATGTAGTATATTTTACGTGATATCCCTGACGCTACCCCATCCGTTGATGATATTCTCGCAGCTGGAAACGGCCAGGGGCATGATAAGACACTCTTTGAAGTGTGCAATGCTTGCAATATAGTGGCATCAGATTGGAAAAGGCCACATGTATACTGTCCCATTCTAAAATAAACTATCTGGAATACCAACTTGATAAAAATAGGTTTTCAAATAAGCTGGAAGGTTTGGACGCGATAAAGCTAGCTCCTGGACTCATATGTGACTAATTAAAGTCTTATCTGGGCTTTATGAACCAATATGGTAAATTCGTCCCACATCTAGCGACCATGCGAGTTCCTTTAAATGTGCTTCTATTCTAACTCCTAAAACAGCTTGAAAATAGAGTACTGAATGCTCAGCAGCTATTCAAAACTCAAAGGCAGAGTTTCTAAATTCACAAGTGTTGGCGCACTATGATCATGAACTACCTATCAAACTTGTGTGCGACACAAGTCCCATGGAGGTAGGCTCGTGCATTATGCACACTATGCCAAATGGGAAAGATAGGACGATAGTGTTTGTTTTGAGACCATTGGGCAACGCCGAACTTGGCTATGCACAATTCAATCATGAGGCACTGTAGATTGTGCTCGGGGGTCAAACGTTTCCACCAGTGTTTATTTGACAGGAAATTCATAATTGAAATGGACCAAAAGGTACATATGTGGGTGTTTGGTAGTAAAGTGTCTATACCCGTAATGGCTGCCACATGTCTACAGTGGTGGGCTTTGTTTTTAAACGGGTATGACTTCGAACTCCAGCACATCCCAGGCAAGCTAAACCTAACTCTGGATTATTTGCCTCCCATGCCGACGCCATATGAGTCAACTACCCGATGACCAGCTGGTTGGCGCATGATGAATGTGGAAGCTATAGAATCACTTCCGACCTTTCTGACACACCTTGAAAGGTAAGTGCTAGCTAGAGTTTATCGGTACATCAACGATGGTTGGCCTGACAAGATCGAAAATGAAAGCTGGAATTATCTTTTGACATTAAATCTGTCTTTTGGGGCCATCGAATAATCTTGCCTGGTAAGCTACGCCAACAAATCCTAGAGGAGCTCCATCTAGGCCATTGTGGCATAGTTCTTGCTTGCTCACAACTTTGGTGGCCAAAGATAGACAGTGAGTTAGAAAACCTTGTAATCAAATGTAAGCCCTGTCAGCTAAATAGGGAAGGTGGCGCCGTTTCAGTTAAAAAGCATGTGTGGGAGACACCGGCAAGGATATATGGTTTCGCTTACATATTGATTTTTATAGGTCGTTTTGCGGTAAAATATTTTCAGTGGTGTTGGACACACACCAAAATTCCCAAAAGCATATATTATGAAGAGTACAACGAGTAGTGCTGTTATTGCTATCTTACAAGATTTATTTGCTTCCTATATGTACTGCAAATTGCTTGTTAGCGACAATGGCCCTCAGCTGTCTAGTATCGAATTTGAGTCGTTTTTAAAAGATTGTGAAATAGCCATATTACCAGAGCCGTATGAGCCTACGAAAAATAGGGCAGCTTAGAAAGTAACTAAATCCCTGACACGTAACCTAAAAGCAAATGTTACACAAGGATTAATTGTTGAAAAAGCGTTACTGAATTTCCTCATGCAGGCTAGACAAATTCCACACATCACAATGCAAATTACACCATCCAATACTTTGCTAAAACGACAAGTAAGAACTAAATTATCATTAAAATTCTTATTTTTATCCTGCAACTGAATACGTAACGAGTAGAAATCAGGAGAAGCAACTCCTCCGCAAGGGTCCAAGCGAATTTGTGTAAGGGGACTTGGTATATTGTAGGCATTGCAGACCTAGTGTTAAGGCACGCTGAATTTCTAGAAAGATTATTGCTAAAACCAATGACTATGATTACAAAGTATTGTAAACAACTGGCGAGATATAGAGAGAAGATAACATTCAACTTCATTAATGCATTGCTAATGGGCAGGAACAGCTGTTTATTCCGTTACTTGATGACAATACCACGTGGCATGAGTAGCAATACAGCGTTGCGGCCCTAAATGAAAGTGATGTCACAGTTGATGTGACGTCACGATGACGTCACTTCCGGTCCAAGATGGCGGCGGCCACAGGTTGCCTCAAAAATGGCGCCGAAAGGGAAGTTGCGTCACAGGAGGTATGACATCAGTTCTGGTCCAAGGATGCCTCAAAAAATGACTGGGAAGCAAAATAATGGTGTCTATAGACCCTCGTAATTGAAGGTTAACGCTTGTCTATACCCATACATGTCATAACCAAGCATTACAGTGTATACACCAATAAAGAGAAAACGTAACAATGACTCAGGAAAGGTGGTTGACAGTGTTTATTGAAATCGTAATGGAGAATCTATGTACAGATGAAATAGTATTTACACATATTTACACAAGGAACAACGTCTGTTTAAGCAGGTTGTCTAGTAGAATGGTGAAAGTAAGAAACCGTGTGAATGCCATCATTAAGTACAAAGCGTTTCGAATCGTAACATGCGAGTCCACCCTTATTCTGTAACACTGTGAACATTTCGTGTTTGTAACAACGGACGGTTACCTGATTGTAAGAAAAGGTTGTGTGGTCGGTTAAACAGGTTCGATAATCGTCATACGTCACAGTATCTCTTAATACATTCTTCTTTATTCCCTTTCCAACTTTCTTAACATTACCGGCACATTCGAATGAATACATTTTCGATCTTAGACCTACAAATTTCGAAATAGGTAATCCACCTGTCTCGTCCTTAAACGTACTTAAAACCTTTTTATTATGCACACTATACAACGGATAATCAGTAGGATAGTTACTAGTGTCAATCAAATGTAAGTCATCTTTTATGCTCACATAAACGTCGGGTGTCTCAACCTCTATCATGAGACTATCTGTATCTGACATAAGCAAATTACACTTGTCACCGTACCTGTGCTTCAAGTAATCGTAAAAAAAGTTGTACATAACCAGTTTGGATTGTTCCAAAATGCAAAAACCAACATATATGGGTTTATCCAGAGTTACCTTAAGTTTGTGCATTCTAAAAAGGACCAAGTCCTGACTCAACACATCAAAGTATTCCATCGAAGGTGAGTTCATGAACCATAAGGCCTTGCCCTCGTCAACCGTTAATTTAATGTTTACACGTTTGCGTACATTCTCCATGCTCTTACTGAAGATCGAATTAGAAAATAGCTTGTAGAGTTTTCTCTCAAATTCCGTTGTAGCATCCTTTCGTTTGTCAGTGTTAAAATCGATAAACGGTTTGAGCCACGCCCGTTCCGTAAACGTGACCCCTTCGGACACCCTAGTCAAAATCATACCATGTCTCGAGTAATAGGCAAGATTCTTATGGTAGCAAATGTAGTCCTTGCAAGGTCCCAAATGAGGTATGAGTTTACGGCATGTCGTGACGGAAGATGGAGCCAGCTCCGCGTTGAAAGGTGACAACATTTCTCGGGTGACCTCGATGTTTTCTGCAGCAAGGGGATAATGCGAGTGTGAATCGTGGAGCTTCTCGGGGTAGTCCAAATCCACCTGAACGATGTAACCCGTTGGGCTGTCCTCGGGTATATTTGTTACATCGAAGGATGCTAGCTCTTCCTCGGTCAACCACCTGACACCTGAAAACGGCAGAGGCTTACTCAAGCAAAACCCGTACTTGGATTTGTAGCATCCAAGTAAAGTATGTAGACGATCGGTTTGGCCGAATCAAAGCCTTCTAAAAGTGGATTGTTTCCTTTGGCGTACCACTTAGGGATAATGAAAACACCACCTCTTATACCGCTACTTACAAAATTGTACATATCTACACTAGTGAGTAGTTCTAACTTAACACCCGTCATGCACAGCGCAGCTTCCCAACTCAATCCAGGCAAAGTATAAAAGTGACAAGGACCCAGCCGGTATTGTTTCATACAAATACCTCTGAAACTTTCGAAACAGTCAGCCAGTAACGCAACGTCAGTTAAAACATACAAATCGTGATAGGCACCTAGTGTAGTACAGCCAGTTGCCTCCCAAATGGTGTGACCGTAGGAATATTCCTCATCAGAAATGTTACTGTTTGTTAAACTAGAAAAGAAAGCATCTTTGGGAGGCAGCTGTGTTTCTTCAAATTTATGGAATCCTGTAATGTATCCGTACATATAAACACCTTTTTGTTTCAGCAACTGGTGCATGTTTGGAATAGGTTTTCCAAAACAGGGAACACGGTTATCGTGTCCACCAAAGTAGCTAGCGATGACGACATAAACAAAAAGGAATCTATAAATTTGAAGGCTCTAATCTTAAGAGCAGTAAAACGTTCGCTGTTTTGTGGGATAACAGAAATAGTAATGTTACTAAAATACTTCAAACCCCTTACTAGAAAATGTTGGTCGTACGACTTCAAATTATGCATTACAATGGGAAACTCGTCCTTGTATTGATAATAGAGGTTGCATTTGTTATGAGCAGCACCTCTGAAAACACCAGACAGATGGCAGTGATCGCGTACTATAGGGTTGAATGGGTTGTTTACAAATGGTTTGTCTTAAATACAACAGTGAGTTGCCTCGTTAAAGAGTCTGTGATCAATATCGGTTAATGACACAGGAACACTCTTCGATTTAATGTACCCAATGACATCGTCCTCATGCTCAACAGCCTTGAAAAAGTCTACGATGCAATCTTCACCCCTGTACACACGTTTCGAGTGAATGTCACCATTAGGTCCAATGCGTACGTATGCGTACGTATGCGTACCCACAAGGAATGTGCGCCTGAGTCTTAAGAGTAAAAAAACTCGCAGGATCGGGACGACAGGTTGCTACAGGGGGTAAGATAGCCTCGAAATCTGAATACATCACGTACGGATGACATAACTGATTGTCGTATCTCGTAAATGACATTTTAGCTTTTTCAGGCATGACCGTGTTTTGAGGTGCGTACGTTTTACAAATAGTCAAGTGTTCGTGTACCCTTTCGACGCTACGGAATGATGAAATACAATAAAGACATTCGTATTTGTTATTGTCAGAACGTGTCAGACGATTAAAGTCTTTGACATAACAATAGTGCTGCCCCTGGACTAAAAGTAGCTTCACCTCGGTACAATCCGTTCGTTTGCTGATATGAATGGGAAAAATGTTACTGTCCTCATAACTGTACAGGCAAATCGAGAGATTGTTTTGAGCTTTTTGAGGGAAACTGATTCCATTTAAATTAAGCGTACCTCCGTACCGAGCATAATGTTCAACTCGGCTATGATTATGAGGAGCGGGGTGAAGCGCAGCCAAAATACTGTATAAAAAGCATTTGCTATCGAAACACTTTACGTTAATTATGGCCTTCTTGTTCTTCAGGTAATCGTCCAATAAGACAACACCACACCCCCCTGCGTGGGGTGTGTACTTGCCTAATGGATAACAGTTGTACCGTATAATTTTAGATACAACCCAGCCAGAACCGTGTCGATAAAAAATGTCTAGTTGGTGTAGTATTTTAGAAATAGCCAAGTCGAGTTGAGTTTGTATGTCTTCGGGTTTCAGAACAATTAACGCCGTACTACAAAGGTAGATAGACATGGTCGTTAATTCTTCTTCCAATCCTGGCTTTTCCAACAGTAGAGTCAAACGTAGTATGAATTTAAATTGCATATGCCATCCTTGTAATCTGGCAAACAGCTGCTCCAAGTAAAATCGGAACGAATGAAAATAGGCCTCAACGTCCAGTGATGACGTAGACTCTTCATAAACGTATCACTGGAAAAAGTTTCTGAAAACTGATGCTCGAACGTGTAAAGGACCTACACTGTCCTGTGGAATGGAAGAATGATGGTGAACATTGTGCTGTACAAAATCGTCTTCAGTTTCAAAGGTTAAACGACAGGTAACGCAGGTGATCAGGTGGCGCCGTCTATGCCTAAGTAGGGTGATGCTAGACGTAAAGCAACTTCTGCAAGTATCACAAACGTGATTCCTAGGCGAATGCACTCATGCACGATGGTTAGACAGCCCTCTCGTTGTTGTAAACGTCTTATCGCACTCATTGTACCTGTGAACCATTTTGGATTACCTGCGAGAGAGAATTAGTAAGCATAAAAACACAAGGTCTGAAGATGAACAACGTCAACATCCCAACACATATATAGCCAGCAGCATAGACAAAAAAAAGGAAGGAGGGGTGACCTAATGTTTGCATCCTAAAAACGGAAATAAAAACAAACACAAGTCATGTTGACATTTAACACATTGTTTTATTATCATTACTGACTCAATTACAGGTCCTTTACAAAGTTGTATACATACTGATCTGGAGTTTTAACGGCTTTAAGGGCCTTGACAATAGTATTGGGTGAATATCCGTTACATCTCATCAATATGTAATAAATACAGTAATGTCCACAGACGCTGGTGTTGTAATCTTGATACTGAGTTACATTATGCCACCATTTAGTAGAATTATTAGTATTCAAATAATCTATGATAGAATATGACAAGGGTGGCAAGCCGTAGGGATCAAAATATTCTGTAGGTCCCAAGGCGACCCAGTGGCTTCTGGGTTAGTCACAAGTGTCCAGGTTTACGACGTACTAACCACGTAAATTTGGCACGTGATTTGCTGGAAAGGTTCCTAGGAACGTGGCGCACCTAGGTCTCAAAATGGCGTTGATTTCTGAGGTGTTCATTCCGTTGACAGCACGTTTCTTCTTTCGTCAATTTCGAGAATAGCTTCGTGTTCTCCCAGGGTTAGCACGGTAACGTTTTGGGGTAAAATACTCGCAAATGCCAGTTCAATTCTAACTAAAGACGCGTGAGAAGGATCGTTAGCATTTTTGTCGTCAGTTAGGTCGTAGCAGAAGAACCAATGTCCACTCTTGTAGTCGGAGTACGATATAGCTTTTTCCACGTTGTCAAAGGCTGTGCCTAAGCCCTGGAACATCGACATGTAAGAGTTCATGTAAGAATCGTTATTAAAGTTTATTGTTAGAGGCTTGCCGTTATAAATCTCACCATCGACGGAAAGGGTTATAGAACTGAGGTCGAAGTTGTCAAAGTAAAACGGATCGTTCGTGTAAATGCCATTGTATGCTGCATGGCGCGTCATGCAAACAATCAGTCTAGAGGGAACGTTTCCATTAAAAGGGTTATCGATCTGTCCGCTCTTGACTCCCTGGGTTCGTAGTACGGTTTTCCTGTAAGGATTCTTGGCCGGTCCACTACTCAAAACTTTAGCATGAGAAATTAAAATGTTCGAAGAAGGAGTCACCTTTCATACGTACAATGACGCGTCTTTGAAGGTAACAATGGGGTTGATGTTGGCCGTAGCACCGGCGGCGGTCAGAAACAGATATAAATTAGGTTTCTGAGAAACAAACCTAAACTTGATCTCTGTATTGTTCAAAATCATCCTAGGTTGCATACAAATGTCATTGTGTATGCTTCCCAGTAATTCTACGCTGGCGCTCTCACCTATACGTCCCTTCCTCTCAGCGGAGGTTCCCCATCCCGAAACGTGCAATTGCATCTTTTTGACCTCCGAAGAGTAACTGAGATGGGTCTGTATGTAAGCTTTGAAGCCGTAATTATCGTTGGTGGTTCCGGCTAACTTCCCGTTTAAAAAGACATCTACTTGAGAGAACAAAGCGTGGAGTAACAAGTTTGAACAACCTATATTAGGAGTGTGCGCAGCCGTCAGGCTTTCACCTTTTCCTTAAAGCACTTTCAACTTGAGATAAATTAAAGATTGAGAGAGGTCCATGTAAGAGTTGCTTCCAGCAATTGTAAAGTCATCACCTTATTGGCAGACACAGGTGCCAGGGGTCTGTACTGTTCATATTTACTATGAACATATGTTCATATTATGTTCATATGTTCATATGTTCATATTTCGGTTTTCTGTATACTAAGTTGAGTGGGCTGTCCAGAAAATATATCTAAAGGGCTAAGATGACACTCACAGGAAAAATGGCTTAGGATACTCATGGCTGCGGCTCGTGAATGGCTACTGACTGAAAGGAACCCCAAGTTTACATAGATGTGACTCTAATCTAAAACGGTCTTGATCTTATTCTTCTTCTTCTTCTTGGGCGTTTTACTGCTCAAACGTTTACGTTTAATCCCAGAGCCGCACTATCCTACGCAGCGCCCTCCTCTCCCACCCTGTAATTTTTGTCCTAAATCAGACATCATACCGCTAGCAGTTTCCTTTAGCCTTTGTTTCACCGAATCTTTGAGGTTCATACCACCGAGTACGTCACTCCCTATACCAACGCCCGTACAGAGTGCTTTTCTCCCAAAATAGCTACCTATACTCTTTAGGAAAGGTGTGGCTATGCAGGGATGAGAACAGGCTGCCCCATCTGTGACCTTTTTGGTGGACCTGTCCCAAGAAGACAGGAATGCCACCACCAGTCTGGGCTCGGTAAAAATCCGTCTAAGGGCAGGAATGCCTCATGATGACGTAATGATGACTACCGCGTTAGGCTCGCCCCTTTATAGGTCTCAGATGTAAACTGACAACCACTCTACCCGTAGAGCTAAAAGGAAAGGGGGTACCGCTGTCGGTTCTAATATTGATATTAATGTTACGCAAAGTTGTGCCTAACAAAGGATAATAATGCAGTCTGTAAAATACGGCGTTTATGTCCTCCCCTTTAGATCCCTCGACGCTGGCAATTCTCAATAAAGGTGCTTTAACGTCACCAGCGAAATGAGGCATAATAATGTCCGTGTAAACCCACAAGGAGCGGGTAGGCCAACTCTCAAACTCGTGCACGTCACCACTAGTCTCTAAAACGGTAGGAATGCCTTCAAATATCTCTGGTTTAAAGCCGAATTTATCGGCTAAACTAGGTGACGAAATCAGGTAAATATTACCTCCGGATGATTTAGACACTAAGTGCTTAATGCGATACGTTTTGTAACGAGTATCGAAGTGTAGGCTAGGGGTGATTGGTCCGAAGGCCTCGTCTACGAAAAGCCCCAAATTGAGTTTAATCTTTCTAATTTCGGCGTTAATATTGTCAGCCATATCAATCAACGTACCGTAATGAGTCCCAGGTACTATACAACTCAACTCAACAGGAATCCCTTTCACGTCTTGGTTTATTAATTTGGTAGAGTCGTCAACGGTTAGTATAAAACTGTTGTAACTAACGTTAAAATTGTTTGGGAAGGTCATATGACTCAAGGCCACTTCGTATTTACCATCTAGGTGAATAGGTTCGGCTAATTGAACGGTATACTTTTGTAAAGTACTATTAGGATATAAACTCATAGACGCATTTGAAGGCAGGCACAGATAGAATCCAGTATCAGACATCTTCTTCTTCTTCTTAATTTAAATGTCAGCTATATCACTAGTCCAAGAGTTAAAGTCGTTAGAGTAACCTAACCATTTCACGAAATATTCTGTGCGCCCACCTCGTTTCCTAGTCTTAAGGACGCGTTCAACCTTATATACCTCAGGTTCTCTAACCGACTGAACCTCTTCTTTGTACCAAGTGCTTAAAATAGGGTTATTGTTGTAATCCCTAACGACGTACGTGGGGATCTCGCCTTTACGGTTTTTACTTTTAATGTTAACGATTTTTTTCGGACCAATTCGGGGTGTAGCCCTTACCAAACACCCTACTACGTAACCCCATCCTAACGGGGTCTCCCACCCTGTAGCCACCACCGTACAAATTGACAAACACCTCTCCTTTATTACTCTCGTTTACATCTACGGGTGCCATCTTTATGGACCTGTGATAAGATCTATTATAGGCATGTACTATATCTTGTAAAGCGTCCAGGTAACGATTAGTGTTGTTTACATGCAGAAAACGGCTTATTCGCCCCGTTAAAGTTCTGATTACCCTCGCGGCTATTGTACATTTTAAATCTTCGTTTTGAGTGACGTAATGGTGCACGTAGTACCTTTTAAATACGTCAGCTACGCGTCTACCCAGAAATTCTCCTCCTTTGTCACTCCATGCGGCCGAGGGTACACGCCCCATTAAATAATTCGGTTAAAGCTCTACCGACGCTCCCTGCTTTTTTATTTTTCAGCGGCGTAACAAACAACTCTTTGGTGAATATGTCTATCACAATCAATAAAAAAGTTACATTATCATTTTCACTAGCCGAGTTGATGACATCCGCGAGATCCATACCGAATATCGGACGTCGTAACGTTCGAATTTACGTTTAATAGGCCTAAATAGAGTGTAGCTAGATTCTCCTTTCAGGCAGTTGTTGATAGCTCGCAACGTGATCCCGTGCCGTTTTGCTCTGACCGATCTGTACAGTCGGCTGACCCCTCCCAAACTCCCTTCGTCGCTCGGTCGTAGTAAATGGACCTCAGAATCGTATTAGTGGTAGTCATTACTCCAATCTAAAGTTTCATCATCTTCTTTTTTTATCCGTACAAGCCAGGTCTTCATCAAAATCGATTAAAGGTAGATCGTCCACCGCCGACGTTCCTGACGCTTGCCTGACATCCCACACGCCGGAAGGAGTGGATCTAAATGGGGAGGGCCTATATACGTCGGAACAACGCAAATAGGTTTTGTAAGGTACATATTCCTTTATAAATCGCCATCCGGGAATGGAGTGAGTCTTTTTCTTACAGCTTTATTATTGGTGATTACATCGTGAAGCAAATCCACGACATTCGATCCCTTTATCACTTTACCCTCGTGCACCAACTAACCGAACGGGTCGTAATCGATGTTGCCGCTGTTTAACATTCGTTCGACCCTCCCCGTGTAAACTTTGGGTAACGCTTTCAAGTTTGACCGTAATCCGTTGGCGGCTTCGCTGCCGGGGCCGGCTGAGCTGAGCCGGCTGGGGAAAAAGCTAACCCGACGGCCGCTATTGCGGCTGATCCCTGCGGCAAAACCGCAGCCGGCGCCTGGGACACGGGCTACTGGGGGTAGCAAACGTTACTTTCAACGCGTCATCTTCGTACTTTTTGTCGACGTCCAAATATCTTTGAAGGGCTTGTGTATATAGCTTGGATTTGTTGTATTCCGAGAGGAACTTGTTCCCCTAGGATTCTCTTCATGGTATCGTCCAGTTTATTTAGGGGTTGGGTAAACGCGGACCTGGGGTGTGGGACGGACCTGTCATCCCTCGTCGGCGCTACGTCCAAAGGCGCTAGTTGCATTCGTTTATACACCTCTATTTGGCTATTAATCCACCCAGTAGGCCTAAAACGGGTCCCAAGAGAGCACCTAAGAAACCTCCCGTTTGATTCTTGGACTGGTGTTTATGTTTGTCTTTGTTTGAGCAGCTTTTGGATGCTAGTTTCAAAAGTACCTTCTTATATTTTTTAGTGTCTTTCTTTGAATGGGCGTTAAAGGTACACGGCCGTTTAATAAATTTAATGATGCTAAGCACAACACTTCTCTTATTTCGGGGCACTGTAGCAAAATCGTCTTCACGCGTTTGAATTTTTTTTTATTTAACACTTCTAGCAAAGGAACAAAGTCTAATATTTTACTAGCCTTCATTTTGGTTGGTACACCATTATAGGTAACTTAAAAATATTAGAACGAAACCTTATCGCTTCTGGCGTTTGAGGATGAATATCTATTAGGAGAAAGTCACCCAATTCCTTGGTCACTTTTTTGTAAACAGGTAACAGGAAATCTTTAGACACTCCCAATTGGTTGGCTAAAATTTCCAACTGCCCAATATCACGACTCGATTTAAACAGCAGAAACGAATGCGTATTTAGCAAGACAGTACGTAAAGTCTTTGAAAATAAGTTATGTACGACGATAATCATGGTAATGCTTCTGTGATGGCTACCCCTCAAAACCACGTCGTGAACTAAATCGGTGGGTAATGAATATACGAGGTCGTCAAGAATTAAAACTGTGTCACGTGGTATACTGTCGTAAATGTTTCTGTTGAAAGTGGAGTGAAATTGTACGGGTATTGGACTGGCGTCTCTTAAAGTATCGAAAGAGACTGATCCTCTCCGTAACAATAGCAAACGGATTTTGGAGGTGGATTAAAAACGTCTTGAGATTTCAAAATTAAGTTTACAATAGCAGTGCTCTTCCCACTAAATGAACGTCCAACGCAGAAAAGGTTGCTGGGATGATGAAGCCGAGTGTCCATGAATGAATGAATGAGTGAACGCAGCGTACGCCTCTTTTATACCACTCCTGACCAAACGAAAAACTATACCTATTTTTTTAACAAAATAAAAAAAATATAAAAAAAGATGCTTTCGTCATCCCAACATCCTTTATGCGATACTTGCACACTATATGTATGTATATCTAAAGGAACTTAATACGATAATAAACACAAACCAAGATCTTCACTTCATGTTGTTTCATGTTATTTTTTTTGCTACAGTAGTACATGACTCAAACTGTATGATTGTTAAAGTACGGTGAATTGATCACGTGAGCGGCAATATAAGGATAATATTGCGCGTGTCTTAGAATAAATGGATCGTCTAGACTATAAACCCTGTCCTTGTGCTTCTCTAACCACGAAGGTAACAATAGTTCAAATGGTAACATGGACTCGTCTTCCTTAGACAGCTTCACGCAGGATAAACTGCCATTTTTGCATAGGTCTACCAAACAGTTTTTTTTCTGGCCGTTTTGGTCCTTAATGGGGTAACTCCGAATAATGCAGTTGCTGAGATTGTTCTTAGTATCCCCACGATGACGTCTTGATTCACGGGGACATGAAACCGCAGGTAAAAATTAATTTTTCCATTTCCGAAATTACAGATGCTGTAACTTTTCAACTGGAACTCCAAGGTCAAGGCGTCTACAATAGTGAAACATATGGATTTGTCCGTAGGTGATAAGAGTAGTTGTACGCTGTATGTTACATAGCTTCCAAAAGGTGTCGTCTTGGATCTCTTTGTACCTTTTGACTGAGTAGGATCGTTTTCTGACACGTCCATCATCGTCATGTCTGAGAAGGAGAATGACGTTCCTTGAGACATCATCCGGTTATTATTATTGATAAAATACTATTATTATTATTATTAATATTATTGTTGTTAATATCATTATTAGTAGCACTCGCTAGCCTGTGTAGGGAATATCAGTTCATGTGAATGTCATTGTTCGTTAGCAGTTGCTACTTTTTCGATATTTTAGGTTAATACACTTGACGATCCTGGCTTAATACGTTGAGCTCGTGGGCCCATGTTTCTATTTGTCCGACCGATTACTTTGAATACGTCCACCGTTACATTATTCCCTAGCTCAATCTCCATGGTGTTACTGATGATGGTGATAATAACGATACTAATAAGAACTATAATAATATTTACTAATAATAATAACCTGCCTACAAAAGAACAAAAAAAAACAGAAAACCTAATGTAAACGTTACCTACTGATATGAAACAGCGCAAAGTTACGAAAGAGAAAGTGGATTTAGGTCTGGCTTCCAAGAGTGAAGCGTACGAAGCTCCTAGTGTGTTTAGGTACAACTTTTGGATTGGGACTAGGCGCTTTTATACCAATTTTCTTGGCATCCGTACACCTTTTTCTTTTGTAAAACCTTACATACATGACTCAACGGTTTTTCTGAATACCAGTTTAATAATTGCTTTACTCAGTGGCTTACTGTACGCCTTTGAAGTACATACATGACGCATCACTTTGGTACGGTACTGTTTACTTGCACTTTTTTAAAGAACTGCAACGTTAAGCATTACGTATCAATTTTGACAGGTGTCCTTTTCACGGTGATGGATTACCGTCTAGGTAGATTAAACACCTTCCATTGAGACACGACTTTCTCACGGCTATACCTCAGCCGTGTCATCAGTTCAATTGAATACTAGTCTCTAGAAATGAACAGCGTGGTAATGACCGTATAGACTGATTAAACACAGTCCATAAAATTGTGACTTTCACGAATACCTCCAATATCTGCATCATTGACACACGGCTTGATGAGTAATCATTTCAATTGAATAGCTTCGGAGCGTGGTGATGACATAATCGCCGCAATAACGTTTATATACCGTGGTGTCGGTTTACACGTTGGCAACATGACTCGTCCGTGCATCCTAACCGTATGCGATATTATTAAAAGGGTGACCGTAATTTCGTCTTCCTTTTTTTCACACACGCTATTCGACTCATCATTTGCTTTGTTTGTTTTTTAGTTTTAACAGCTAACCAACAAAGTGGTCCAACTCTCACACACCAACAAAAAAAAAACACCCTGATCTAGCTTTTTTGGTTGCTTGAACGCCGTATCACTTATGATACAGTTTTCAAACAACACTGATAGGAAACAAAAGGCTATATCGCTGAGAGAGACACTGCGCAAAAATTGCCTCGTGACGTCATTTGCGATTGATGACGTCAACCGTGGCTCACCACCGCTAGCG
The DNA here is from genome assembly GCA_023313725.1 of Lithobius niger. Lineage (NCBI taxonomy): Eukaryota > Metazoa > Arthropoda > Chilopoda > Lithobiomorpha > Lithobiidae > Lithobius > Lithobius niger. The sequence goes on from JAHWFP010175226.1 coordinate 28,409, forward strand.
TAAGTAAATAACAAACAGACGAAAGTAGATATACATATCATTTTTATTTCACCATGTTTTCAAGCAGCTGGATCAAAGCCAGATCTAAAATAAACATAACTCGTTGCGCTGTTTAACTGACAGACTGGAGTATAGCGGTCAGGTGGGTATATAGAATTTCAACTTGGTACTCTGTCAAGCCAAAACTACATTTAATAACTTTATCGACGTATTTATCAATCTTCAGGAATGTGTTCGCCTCCTCACATCTTGTTTCCAGAATTATTCCGTTTGACACATGATGCTCATCTAGACAGCTGGCATTATCGTATACCTGTCGATTCAGATATGACACAACAGTCTCCACAAATGTGGCATTTTTTTCACATTCTTCTATTAGGTTAGGCCTTTTTTCCTCATTGTGGTACACTACGGCATTGTTTATTATGAGTCCCGTATCGATCACGAGTAAACATCGTGTTGGTACGTGTAAGGTTGGAAGGTGTACGTAACAGTCACTCGCTATTCCACATCTTTTTATCACGGTCGAGCCGACTTTGATCGTTGCAACAGGGGTCGAGCCGATCTTCTATACGGCGTGTGAGCATCACAATCACATTCGTCACGCCCTCGTGGATACAAAATGTCCTTCTGTCTAGTTTTGATGAAATCGTTACCCGTTGGGAACTGTTTTAGGAATAAACAGTGTTTCTCCTGCTCTTTGTGTTCGTTCAGTGGGTTTTGACCGAATTGCCAATTAGAAATGCACAATACACGCACATCGTTGTATCTGATGCCTCATACATACGATCTACTTTGCCTCCACACCTGAAGTATCCAGCCTCTGCCATTTTACGTGGTGCTAGTGTACCCCCGTGCTCCCATCTTCCCTCGAACGTTCTCTTCCGTCCTGACAGAGTGAACAGGTCAGCATTCATCTTGGTGGTTGTATGATCCAAATCTACCTGTTTCTCCCCCTTTTATACCTTATTGTGAGGGCACTATCGTTGGAATATTCTCGCACTCATTACCTCTCCATCTATCTCAGTTTTTCCTTGCCCATTCCCAATACGATCTTTGCGGATACACTTTAGAATATTCACCTTTGTCGTTGTTGTTGTTTCCAGTAGGAAATGCACGTACAAATGGACAGTCTGCGCTCCAATTCTTGTGATCTAACATTGGTTGGTCACTCTGCAGAAAATCCCCGAGTTTAAAATTTACAATAGGGACACATCACGAGATCGTTTACATTGTATTGTTTATCCTTTTCTTCTTCACAGCTATAAAAATCTGATGCAGCCAGTACCCTTGCTGACAGGTTTCTAACGTGTGGCCACCTGTTCGTAAAGGTTCTTACACGACCAGAGGGTATATAAAGACGTTCGTCCATCTCTAATTGTGACTCTTACTGAAATGGTCATTAATACATGTAACACGACTACCTTATATACTGTAGCTGACGTCACTGACAGTGACGTCACACCTCCCTTTGACGTGGGGATTGTAGACAACCCTTTACCTTCAATTATGGGGGTACATAGTTACCATTGTTTGATTCCCACTCATTTTTGAGGCATCCTTGGGGCAACGCCATTGTGGACCAGAACTGACGTCATACCACTTGTGACGTCACTTCTCTTTCATCGCCATTTTGCTTCCCCACCATCTTTGACGCAACCTGTGGCCGCAGCCATCTTGGACTGGAAGTGACTTCCGCTATATTACTACTGGCATGAGCATCCACTGTTCTCGGCACAAGGGGCGTGCCACCTGCTCATGCGCGACCTCCGAGGAGAAGATCATCGTTTTACCCAAAGGCCGTGGCAATGGCGTAGACGCCTAGCAAATTACCAGCGAAATCGTTGTGGAAATCATCAAAAGTAAACACACCAACACGTAGTTAGGTCATCGGGCCCAAGAGAATTTTAATACTCCAATTCCTGTGGCTCTGGATAATTTTCCACCATTGCTTTCGCCTTTGCGAAAAACGTAAGAAGGGAGTAGTCGAGCAACAATACACTCTCTCTTCAGTCAAGGCCTTCTTACGGTTCCTGGCCCTCCTGAACCACTTAGCGAGGGAGCGGGGTTCAGGTCAATTCTAAGGAAATCTTGCCGTGCTATTAACGCACCAGAAAGATTATATTTGTGAATGGGTTTGGAGCGCTTTTGGTTGCTGGGCAGACACATTTTTTTCTGTGTGTGTTTAGATGTTTGAAAAAAATGTGGTTATCGATTTATAAGGGTTCTTCCTAATGTTTTGGTGAAGGATGGAGATAAGTTTGGTGCTAAATTAATTGATGTTGGTTTTGTGCTTTAGCAGCTATTTTTAAAAATGAAAAATGAAAAAAAATACCAAGGAAAAAATTTCATTAACGTAGTTTGGCCCTTTTCTTAGGGGGGAGTTAGTGTGTTAGTATGAAGATTAGCTAATGTTTGATAATAACATAGGGGTATAATTTTTGGAATTGGGGATTTAATAAATAACGAATTGTAGGAATTAACCAATTAGCATTAGGACTATCACTTTCTGAATTGTGTGAACTATCGTGCACCTTGATTTAAAAGTAGCACTGTGTAGATTTTATTTAGAGTATATTTAACTTATTTATTATTGATACCAATTGTGCTACTTTGTATATACTCTGGGGTGAAGTGTGGTGTATTCTAATTGGCATTACTCGGGCACCTTCTGTGCAGCCCCTTATTGTTCTACTAACTATTATTATGCACCAAGCCTTTGTGGCTTGATTTTGCAACTAAGTCCATATTATATTAGTACATAAAGCAATGCAGCCTGCCATTCCAGGCTACCCTTTAACCATCATTACTCTGCCTCCCGGACCATTCATTAACTCAGTAAACCTCTGTCACCATTTTAGGTGAAAAATGTAGGAGCAGTAGAACGGAGGTATGAACTGATTTGTGGGTTTTTCGAAACAGTAACAAGGAAATGTAGCCAGACATATTTTAACGAAAAAATAAAATACAGTTATCCAAAAAATTTATACAAGACTATAATGCGATCACAAACATTGTAGCGCTTGTCGATTATGGCAGATTTTTTCCACTTGATAATAAACTTGTGATGGTATTGCAATGATTTGTGTTGCGTGTAGCATGTGCATATTTTCCTCCAACATGACGAAATTAGCAAACATCAGAGAAACCGGACACAAACTGCTATAGCGAAATTTTTGAGTAACACTCAGCATGAACTTCCATGTTAAACGTCGTCAAGATTTGAAATCCTATAGGCCTAGTCTTTCCCAGAACTTATAAAAACCAACAAAATTCGGTATTTGGGGTCGTGTCGTAACTATTTTACCGCATTAAAAATTTTAATGACAACAATTGAACAGTTCGGTGTCCATAGTATGGCCATTTCTTGTTGTTGTTGTTGTTATTTTTGTTATTGTTGTTGCTGCTGTTGTTGTTGTTGTTACAGTTCTTGTGGTTGCTGTTCATGTGGTTGGGACTCTTTGCCCTTACATGGAGATCGAACCAATGAACCGATTTTTAGGTTTAATATCTTAAAACGTAGGTACGATCATGTCCTAAGGCTTATTGAATACTATTTTAACTTGACTACGATATTTTTGTTATTTTTGTTGGTGAGGGAGATTTTGCTCTCACCTAGAAATCGAATCAATGAACCGATTTTCAATTTTTATTGGTTAAAATGTAGGTATTAACAAGGACCAGTGCCTTTTGAACGCTATTTTAGTGTGACTGCAGTCTTGTAGTTGGAGTTGTTGTTAATGTTATTGGAGAAATGGAAAATTTTGAAGCTCCGTAGTTCCACTTGTGCCGTGTACGGAATTCGGTATTTGGGTTCGTGCCATATCTATATCACTGCATTAAAAATTAAATTGACGACAACTGATCCGTTTGGCCTCTGCAGCATGGCCATTTCCTGTGGTTGCTGTTGTTGTTGTTGGGACTCTTTGCCCTCACTAGTACTGATGTTATGCAAAAAAATCATGCACATTCAGCTAAAAGCATTAAATTTGGTACACAATTAAGTAATTCTTAGCAGTACAAACCAAACTAGCTACGGAAACCCCTTGAAATACTCCCTAGGCTCCCATGCCCCCCTTGTACCCCTACACACCGAGCCTCCGAGGGCCTTAATAGCAAGAAAGTATTGAATTGTGCTACACAAGTCATTCTTAGCAATCACATTGAACCAGCCACTAAACACCCATAATGCATCCCCACGGCTCAACCAGCATACCCCCTGAGTAGTGTAGTTTGCCCGTATCCACACCAGCTCGGCTACTTTCTACAATACTAATTCTTATCGTCTCATCTGTGATGTTACAGATGAGATGACGTATTGGGTTAGTGTTAGTATGACTAAACATTTTTATAGTGACTTGCACTTTTTTTTATTAAATTTTGCGTGGCGTCTACCTCCTTTTTAAGGTTGGAGTCAGACAGAAAGATGGCTTCCGGTTGTAAGTAATATGTAAGGCCTGCTCGTTCTCTGATTGGTCGAGAGTCGGTCACGTGAGCTGAGAGCGTTTCCGGTCGACCCTCGAGTGGTAGGAATTGGAACTAAAAATGGAGGATTATTTTTAAGTAATATTTCTCTGATTGGTTGAGAGAGCTGGTGACGTGACCGACGCCTGCTTCCGACAGAGATTAGAACTAACTAAATAAGACTGGTGGCAATTATTTGTAGTCTTTTAAATCTGATCATGATTCGACATGGATGTCGCTACACAAACTGATTTATCCTCGATGAAAGACATTCCTTCATCTGAAAAACGACTTCGAAATGTTTATGCTCCTTCAAGCGCATTAAACCCGAAGGTAGGATCGAGTTTCGTTGATTCTTGCGAACGCATTTTAAAAATAACGGAGGTGAAATCTTGTCATGTTTACGGACTTGTGATACAATATGGCAACACAAGACTTACAAAGGAGTTATTCTCAAGATTGCTAGCATATCATGTGAAGAGATGCTCCATTGACTCGTATTGCATCGGAGGTGAATCTGACGAACTCTATTGTTTCATACGTTTTAAGGAAAAAGTGGATGTGGGGTTTGTGATTTGCCTTTCAAGAATGATGGTTGCATCAATTGTGCCTACAATCGTTCTACTTTCAACAGAAGCCATTCGAAGGAATTTTTTGTCAATGTTATATGCTAAAGATTCTACTCCCGTACAAACAGTGGCATCCCAAGAGCTGCTTAGTTGTGAAGGTCAAGATAGCAGCGAAAGTTATGAATAAAAAAAAGGAAAAATAATAACGTTCTGTAGTGTAAATCGATACTGGTAAACAAAAATAAAAATAAAAATTTCTCGCTGATACTAAAGTTAGGTGTCCCAACTTGGAGTCCATTCGCTTCAAAAATGTCAGACCATGCACTTAATGCCCGTCTTAAAGAGAGGGCAATTACGAGGTTAAGCGACTGCATACAGACATTTACAACCTCGGTCATAAACCTGCTATTTGATATGGTTGGCAATACGAGCGGGGAGATAAGACAGTATGTTCTGGACACCAATAACGAACTTGAAAATACTTTTGAAACGAGAATAATGGAGGCTTTGCTTAGTAATAGTTTACTTAAAGAAGAAGTTACAAACTTAAAAAGACGTGCACTACAGACGGATTCAAGCGCTGATCCTCAGTATTTAGCTAACGGTAAAAGAATAACGAATGTGGCTCCGGCTCTCCACTCTAGTGACGTCACCACCTTATCGTGGTGCATTGCGTTTCATTAAATAGCCAACGTAACGCCTTCGACTCCAAAAAAATAATGATAAAGAACCTCTCACAACCTATTGAATCCAGTGATGCAGCTAATAAACAGTATGTCTATAATTTTTCAGAGATATGTTCCTGGTCATATTGAAAATCCACAAGTTCATACCAAATTTACACTGTTTAATAATATTCGGCAGACTATTGCTGCCTTGGTCACCTAAAACATAGAAAAAATCACAACAACAATGAATGATGAGACCTCCATAGATTACCAGTTGTTTACAGCACCAATGCTCACATAAAAATGAAAATACACTGAGATAAAACATGCCCAAACAACACAGATATGGACATCAGCATCCGCCATCTTGGAACACAAGATAACAACACCATTGATCTTTAAACTTCACACATTGGAAAGCCATTAAAGATGGATTGCCATTTTTCCATAATTGGGAAATTTTTTACCACGTCCATAACTCTGGTACAATTCTCTCTGGTTTGGTGGATTTCACATATTTAGTCACAGCATAGGACTCCTTAGACTTCAAAATTGCATCTCCGTGATCTAGTTTCCTTATGCCTAGTGAGCGTTTGCAAGTTCCCACATAATTGTAGGGGCAATCCAAATATTTAATGCAGTAGATTACATTCTTTTCAGAGTCCACTTGTGGATTTGCAATGGATGCTGCAAGGTTGAGACATGTGGGTACATACTGATCTGGATTGTCGACTACTCTTGGCTGGTTTTGTGGTGAAGACAGATGGGGAGGGCCGAATTTGGGTCCCTATTGATTGGAGCAGTCTGGATACCACCCTAACACCACATTTGCTGAATACCTTCTGTGTTGCCTCAAACAGGCCAGGTATGTACGGAACTATAGTCCAATCTAATGGAGGAAGGGGGGGGGGGGGCCTTTACTCCCTCTGTCAGTTGTTTGTCAAGCCTCTTCAATGTGGTTCGGATTACATTTTCCACCAATTTTGAGGGGTAGTCATTAATCTCATATTTCTGACGAATTCGACACTTTTATCAACTTACAAGGTGCAGTGATCCAATGCCCTGACAACTTCGCCTCTTAGGATTCCTTTGAGGACTGCAGGAGGGTGCACTGACCTACAATTAATCGATCTGGTGGTTTTGGTTGGTTTAATGTAATGTGATACATATGCACGGTGTAGGAAGGAATCCTTGTGCACGCAAATGTCTAAGAAGGCCAAACTGTCCTGATCATTCTCATTTTCCACAGTGAAACCTAACGAATGGTGAAACCCATTTAGGGTGTCAAGAATTGGTAAGATGTCGTTTTGATTCTGAAGCCACGCAAAAATGTCATCTACATACCTACTCCAATAGCGTATCCTTGGTGTATGCTGGGAGTTCACAAGCTTATCATCACGATTCAGCACATTGTCACAAAGATGACCCGAGATGGAAGTTCCCGCCAGTACTCCTTGTTGTTGGGAGTAGAACACACCCGCATGCTCAAATTTGTTGGTTTTGAAAATAGTGCTTACCACGTTGAGCACTTGTGCTGGTGACATTTTTCTCAAATTATATTTGTCACCACTCTGTTCGAGCTCGGATTGGAGGCTCTCCAAGATTAGGTCTCTGTCAAAAGTTGGATAGAGAGCTTTCACATCAAATGATGCAAAGCACCCACCCCCTCCCACCTTTGATCATGCATAGCTTCAAGGTCTTTGTTACCACACTCGCATTCTTAACAATGTGCTCGCCTTTTGCTGCTTCCTTAATGATAGGTGAAACCCACTCGCTTAATGCTGTAGTTACAGACGATTTTGGATAGTGATGCTCCTTAGAGGGTCGCCTTCTTTGTGTGTTTTGCATTTGGTGCGCTGGAAATTTTTTTTTTTAGCTATTGTTTATCTTTATTTTGCAGCACTTTATCTTTAACGAGGCTGGACAGTCATTTGCTGACTATCTGCTAATATTCTTCCACTGGGGAATGCTGTAATTTTTGAAATTTTGAAGTATCATCAAGCATGGATGTAAGCTTGGGCGCATGTTCGTCTCTATCCAAAATGACTGTTGCGTTACCCTTGTCGGCCTTGGATCTCAAGACTACATTCTTTTCAGAGTCCACTTGTGGATTTGCAATGAAGGCTGCAAGGTTGAGGCATGTGGGTACATACTGATCTGGATTGTCGACTACTCTTGGCTGGTTTTGTGGTGAAGACAGACTGGGATGGGATAGGGCCGAATTTCATGTTTGGCAGCAATAGTCTGCCGAAAATTATTAAACAGTGTAAATTTGGTACGAACTTGTGGTTTTCAATGTGACCAGGAACATATCTCTGAAAAATTTTACGTCCACACAACCATAATTTGAATTGTTTGAGTATGTCTATTTTACAAATAATTTATTTGTGTCATTCAATTTTAATGCTCAGCTTAATCAACCCTGGTTTGTTTTTGCTCGAGATGCTAGTTTTGTTATGACACGAAAAGCAAAGTTGACGAAAATTTCCTTGTTTTGTGAAAAAGAGAATGTCGATTTAAAGGTTAGAGTGGATTTTGGAAGGAATCCATTTAGGCTCCACAAACCTAGTTACTTGAAAACAATGGAAGAAATTCCAAAGACAGACATATTCATCGAACCTGGTCAGGCTATTATTGTTAAAAACGGTACATATGTGAAAGAATATTTAAAAGATACGAGTGGACGTTTTCTTTACATTTATTTAAATTTTTTACATTATTTTTCTTTTTTTTTGGCGCCGGTCCTTTATCATCCTCATCTGCATCTCTTTTTCTTTTTCTTTCACTATATAGAAGCGAAGATTCAGCGAATAGAACAATACTTCTTAAAGAATTTTTTTAATCTATACTAGGTTACCTTTCCATTGTTGCATAGTGGAACGTTTCCACGATGGCAGACACCATCGGCATGCTAAAAAAGGAGGGGAAAAAGTCGTTTTTGTTTAAAAGGGATTAAAAAAAGTGATTTAAAAGTTTTCATCCTATATTACTTACAACTCTTTCTCTCCCGTTTCGGGGTTTGTGTACATGGCATATATACATAGGCATATATAAAACAAAGAATCACGTGATCAGGAAAATAATTTAAAACTCTTTGCGGAGATGAGACAAACTCATTTGTTGTCTGTTGTTCGAGCAGATGAGTCGTCAAGTTCAGTAGACGGGAAAATGGATCAACAAGAAGTTACAAGTTTAGAAAATGTTGATATTGAGCAGACTGTTAGCGAGTTGGGCGATCTCGTTCAAAAACTGTCAAATCAAACAGTTACTGTTTGTAATGAGGAGATTAACGAAAATTCTGAAGAATATTAGTCCGCTTTAAGACGACTAAAGGAACAGTTGAACAATCGTTTAGACGCACAGGATGATATTTTACACGAACAAAAGTATACTTTTCAAGCTTTTCAAGCAAGTGACTACTTACGACTGGATCCAGAAGAAAATATGGACTATAACGTGAAGGGGCAACGCATTGCTAATTTAGGAACTCCCGTATAATATGAAGCCTACGCTGTCAATCTAAGCTACGCACGTGAAAATTTCCTTCCATTAAATTCGAATCAGAACTGTTTTAACGCTAATCCGAAACGTATTGTTAATGAACCTGATCCAAATGATGAAATTGATGTTTGTGCAAAACGTTACGTCGACGCTCAAAAAACCAAGAATTTGCAGACAATAACTCTTACAAACACTACACCAGCCTTAGCTAATAAACGCTGGAAAAATGATTTTTTTTTTACAACGAAGAAAATTGCTGTAGAGGAAGTGATCGTATTTTCTGAAGATCCCAGAACCAATTTCCTCGTTAAATTGATGCTTGGTTACTGTGAAATGATGCTAGAAAAACAAGCTTTTGAGTGGTTCGCAACTCTAAAATCGTGTGAGCCAATTTTAGTTGAGGAAGGGAAGAGGCTAAAGGTTTTTACGTTGATGAAATCCCAACATATTTCAGAAAACCGAATGGTTTTCACTGCATTGTAAAATCTGATATTTATTATTCATTTGTAGAGTAGTAATTATTTTCTTATATTTATATTACTAGTACATACAAAAATTGAGAATATACATCTTTAAATAAAATGTATGCAAAGAATAGTTACTTTTCTCTCGATGGTGTTACCTCTTTCCAATAGCAGTTGTGATGTGATGAAATCTTTCCCCAATGGAATGCAACGTCACTCAATTTAATCTCGATTTTAATTTTTCTTGTTCGACGCTAGGAAGAGGCTGTGGAGATGAACGATCTTTCAATAGCATCTCTAATTTCAGTTTTCGGGGACAAACACCTCAAAATAAGCATGATGTTACAGTTTATAGTTAGATCACCAACCTGTTCACTTGAAAAATGTCGCGTAGTCGGGTCATGACATTCAAAAACGGTTATTGCCATCTCATGATTTTAAGAGCTTAAGGGTTTCATATAAAGAGGGAAAGCTTTTCAAGAGAGCTTTACACGTCTTCAATAGTTCAACTTGTGTTCAAAGTGTCAGACAAGTCTTCAACTTGAAATCAGGTAAGTTTACAATTGTTTTTTATATGTTATTAGGTATATTTTAAAAAGAGAATAAAGACTAATGTGACTTTGTTCTCTCTTTTTTTATTAGTAAAATAGCTTTCATATTCTTACCAACATTGTCTCTCCCATTAAGTGTCACCGACCACACTTTTGTGAATGTTGGCATATATGCAGAAAATGTTCTTATTCATTTAAGAGACTACACTAGAACAACGTCGAGGTTTTTTCCATCCAAAAACGGTATTCCATTGTCGCTGCAACAATGGAAAATGTTCAAAGATAATTTCGACATTATTCAAGCAAATGTAGTCGATGGAGACATGCACGTAGAACTAGATCAAGGCCAAATACTGATCTATCCTCAGATCCAAAACAACCGGAAATACATTGTTTTCCAACGTGAAGATGGAAAACAATACAATTTAAATTCAAGCACATTTTCCACGTTGAGGTCATTAGCACCTGCTATTGATGTCATGGTGACGAAATTGAAATATGAGATGGAGAACAAAGGTTAAATAATGACATAAAAATGTGGATCCACGTTATCGGGTGAGTTTTTATTGTGTTTTAAACATTTTTTAAACGAAATAATTCAGTTGCCTTCAGACTGTTGTGAGAGTAGGATGGATCTTACAGAAAAAGTTACGCGCGAAGCTTATGGAATAGCGTTCTTCGTTTCAAACAATTTGCTAGTGACAGGACAATCTTTTACAACAATGACACTTTTAGTGGCAAATATGAGTTAGTGTCACATGCCGAATTGCAGCTGGGGGAGCATTTATGGCTTTATTTGTGTTTCAAGAGTGCAACATTGCGAGAGAAAGTGATGAATTTGTCAAAACTGAATGAACTCGCTACAGACTAAACTATGTGTGCACTCGTCAGTGAAACAATTCGAAAGCGATGTATTAGGAAAATGTGTAAAAAAGATCCTGAAATGCTCGAACTATTGCAGCCTAAGGAACTGAATTATTTGTGTTTCAAGATGCGTCTCATTAGATGGTGTGAAACATATTTGCATACTGACTTTAAATTTGATTCTTTTCTGTTTGAATACTCTGCTCAGTCCCCTTTTATCATTGCATATTTGAATTGGTACCATAAAATGCGTGCAGATTAAAAATAGTATAAAATATTGTTAAACTGTTATTTTGTTGGTATTTGAAGAATGGAGTGCGTTGATAGTAGGTTGCGTCTTCCAGCTGCTATGGTCGTTACAGGACAACCTAATTCGGGGAAGATGGAGTTTGCAGTTGACCTTATTTTAAATAATCATCAGTTGATTTCTCCAAAACCTACCCAATGTCTCGTAATATATGATATTTGGCAAAAAGCCTACGACCGTTTGAAACAGAATTGCTGCATACCGTTAGTATTCTCTCAAAAAGTAGACCGTGCAATGTTAGAAGGTATCGACTCTGATCAAGCCTCTATCGTTTTAATAGATGATAAGATGTGTGATTTGGCGAATCAGAAATGGTTAATAACTGATATATTTGTGAAATATTTTCATCACAAGAATCTATTTTTTATTTTACCCGTGCAAAATATGTTTCATAAAAATTTGAGAACCATTTCTGTTTGTTCGACCTATATTGTGCTGATACAAAGTCCACGTAATCAGTCTCAGGTGAAAACGTTGGTGTCGAAGTTAGGATGCGCCAACTTCCTGTGTGAGGTATATAATGACACCACTCGAAATCCATTCACTCATTTGTTGTTAGACCTCCATTTAACAACGGATCCCTTACTTCGTTATGATAGTTGTATCCTGTCCCAGAATCCAATTGTCTATATAAAACAATGAAGAAGAACCAAGTGAACATTGCATTCCGCTTCTCGAGCTATTAGCATCGTCTAAGGTTCACCGCTCCGTGAAAAAAACCTTACTCACTCATTGTCTGACTGTTCTCGATGTTTTAAATAGCTGCTGCTTGAACGTGCTATGAGGTAAAATACCCTTAAGTATCAATCAAAAAAATAGGTTAAGAAAATACAAGACTGCTTTAAAATTGTTAGCTACGAAACGTGTCAGCAGAAAAAAAAGTTAAGACTTTAAATAAAAAAAGGTGAAGGTTTTCTTAGCGTGCTGATCCCCCCTGTAATTAGTTTATTAGGTAGTATTTTTTCACGCTAATAATGTACAAAAAAATGATGTTAACGAACTATCCTGGCGTTAGACCATTTGAAAAACCTCATAGCAAGTTAGATGAACAAATGAAAAGTATTCTAGAACAAGATAATGTTGACTAACATCAGAAAGTTATGTTGTATCAACAAATATTGCAACGCTATTTCAATTATCGTGAACAGGCTAAAATAAAGGAACCTTTACAAGTTAGTTTTACTAGCAGCACTGTAAATCTTCCAACTACAACTTTAAAAATGGCTCCAATGCCTCAAACCGCGCCAGAACAGACTGAGACTACAGACACTGAGCATCGATGAATTGGTAGAAACGGTTCCTATTAATTACAGAATGGTAGTAATTGAACGTTTAGTGGAAGGTGACATTTCTTGGAACGAAAAGGGTGAGTTATTATTCCAAGGTCGCCCTATTAAAAAATCGTACGTCGGCGATTTAGTGTATGGTTTGTTCTCGCGTACAAAACATGCAAAACGTGTTGCTAACAAGTTACCGAGTTGGCAATCTCTTAAAACTTTGTTAGGTCGTGTAACATCGCAGAGAAGACAGTATCCAAAACCAAAAAAAAAACCAACGGAGAAAGATTTGAGTTGGTTGGATGACAGTCAATACTTTTGATTATGGCGAATTTAAAAGACACCTACTTCAATCCTAATTCTGTAGGCTCATTAGGAGGTAAAGAGAGGCTGTATCATGAAGCTAAAAAATATGGTTTTAGTAGAAAGCAAGTAGACGAATTCTTAAAATCTCAAGAGGCTTACACTTTACATAAAGACATTAGACACAAATTTACACGTAACCCTTTCATAGCTGCACGAAAAGATCACTTTTGGCAGTCGGACCTCATTGACCTAAAGAAATATGCTCCTTTTAATAGCAATTTTCAATACGTTTTGATCGCAATCGATGTGTTAACTAAATATCTCATAACAGTTCCTTTAAAAAACAAATCAGCAGTAGCTATCGTTTCCAGTTTAAAGAAAGTGTTAGACATTCAGAATACACTTCTGAATGAAGCTGTCAGATCCTTAATCAACTCTCCTAATATTAAATGGTATCACACTTATAATCGCTCAATCAAGGCAAGTATCGCGGAGAGAGTGATACAACCGCGGAAAAGTCGAATATTTCGCTGGTCTACTATGTAGATGTCTTGGATAAGATTGTAAATTCGTACAATAATTCTCTTTATACTAGCATCAAGTTAGCACCTTCCGAAATTACAACCAGAAAGAAGGAGCGTGAAGCTTATAAAAATTTGTACGGTGGTGCTGGTGGTTTGAAAGTAGGTCAGTTGGACCGCATGCCAAAAATCAGACACGTTTTTACACCAGGCTACATCCCAAAGTGGACTAGAGAAACATTTACAATTGCCAGTAAAATTAAAAATAAACTTTACAAAACACCTGTCTACATGTTAAGGGATTATGATTCCACGCCCATTAAAAGTACTTTTTACAGCCAGGAATTACAACCTATTATAAAACATGATAATGTTTACAAAATAGAACGTGTGTTGAGAAAAAGAAAGTGGCAGGCGTGACTCATTTTTACGTTAAATGGGCTGGCTGGGGTTCAAAATTCAACAGTTGGGTAACTGATATCGTTCAAGATGGACCTCCTTGATAATCTCTACGTCACTCTTCCGTCTAATGGCAGTATGGTTGTCTTTCCCAATAACACTTTGGCTCATTACAAGAATTATCTCCCAGAAACGCTAAACCTCTCGGCCGAATACGAGGTCGCCTTGGTAAAGATGCAATTTTCTTTAAGAATGGACTATAAACCTATTTTAATGAGACCCGGTGAAGACGATGTAATCTTAAATATTTTAAATTTAGATATAACTCCCACGGCCATTGAATACAAACTAAAATGCAAAAGCGCTGGTATCAGTTACGACACAACCACTGACCTAGTAGAGGCAATAAATAAGGAAATCTAGAATTAGTTAAAATACCAGTATAAAACGTTACGTTATTCGTAATGACATAAGACCAACTACTAATTTGTATATTCGATTTATTAATGGGAAAACAAATGGCACGCGGGTTAGGTTTTGAACCAAATCAATTACCTCTTTACCCTTAACACGATGACGGGAGTCTCGCTACAAAGGGAGGTGTTGTAGTCGTTCTTGATAAAAGCATCTCTTACAAAACTCGAGCTGAATTAACCGTTACAGCTGTTAACCCATAACCTCAAGATAACAACAACCCTCCAGATTATATTAGGATTTACTCCAATATAATAAACCCGAGACCTGTTGGCAACAGTTGCTTCCTGCTGTCCTTATAGTGCTCACTATCGGAGACAGGCTGGAGGTTTAAACGTGTATTCAGGTGCTAGACATCAAGCTGAGAATGGGTTGGCAAACATCTTCGCTAGTATATCTAAATATGCAATGCCTTTCGTTCGTTCAGTTGGCAGCTATTTAAGTAACACTGCGCAAGATTTAATTGCTGGTAAAAATTTTAAAGAGAGCGCAAAGGATAGATTACAGGAGACTGGTGAACAGATATTAGGTGATGTTAAGGCGAAGTTCAGTCAATCTGGCAGTGGTCGCAAGAGAAGACACAACGCTCCCAAGACAAATGCTACTAAGAGACATCACACAGTGAAAGTTAGGCAGACAAAGAATAAGAAGAAAAATAAGAAAGCGGCTCGAGATACTATTTTTTAAAAATGTCTTTCATTCATCCTTTATCTTGCGAGTGTTTGAAATCAGAATTAGATATATTTGAAGACACAAGTGTGTATAGAACGCAACCAGTATGTGGAATACCGACTTATAGCAACACCTAGTTCAACTATAGAATTTCAGATTGATGGAACAGCAGACTATTTGGACTTGGCGCAAACCCGTATTTATTTAAAACTGAAAGTTTTAGGCGCTGCTTGAGAAGATCTTACTGATTCACTGAGTGCTTTCATAACGCCTACTAACCTATTTCTGTAATCTCTTTTTTCACAAGTGGACTGTTATTTCAACGGGAAGCTGATTTCTGGAGGCAGCGACTCCTATCAATATAAAGCTTATCTGCAAACGTTGCTCAGTTACTCTAATGCAGCTAAAGACTTTCAATTGGGAGCTGCCATGTGGAATACTGCAGATAACAGGAAAGCTGCTATCGCAAATTTTAAAAGTATAGAGTTAATGGGGAGTATTCATACTGAAGCCTGCAACTTGTCGAAACTTTTATTGAGCAATGTTAATGTCAAGTTTCGTTTCGTTTTATCAAAGCCTGAATTTTCGCCCAAGTTCTCCAACGCTGCTGCTGGTACTTTAAAACCAAAAATACAAATAGAAGCAGCTGCTTTGTTTGTAAAAAAGGTTAGACCCTCCCCATCCATTCTGTCATCTCATGTGACAACACTGCAAGGAAATAGTGCAAAATATTCTTTTGTTCGCAGCGACATTAAATCCAAACTATCTCTAGCGGCATGACTTCGGCATTTATTGACAACGTTTTTCAAGGACAGGTGCCGTCTTTTGTTTTGATTTATTTTGTTGACAACGAAACATACACGGGTGTTTACAAAAAAGATCCTTGGATATTTGAAAATCACGATTTGAACTACTTATCGTTCACTGTAGATGGGGAACAAATAGACAAGCCACTACAACCCGACTTTAGTTCCATGAACTACACCCGAGCCTACATGAATTTATTTCACGGATTAGACACATCATTTCAAAACATAGGTAATGGCATCTAGATTACAGATTTTGCTACAAAACATTGTATGTTTGCCTATGATCTGACTCCGGATGGTTGCGGCGGAAATTCAAGCTCTCACGTTTCACTCAACAGACATGGTATCGTCAAAATAGAACTTAGATTTGACGCTGCTCTCGCAAGAGCGACTAACGTTTTGATTTATTACAAAATACCGAAGGTTTTAGAAGTTACTTTTGATCGTGAAGTGTTCCTGGAAGGATGAACACGAAGCAGATCAATGACGTCTTGAGAAGTAGATGTCCAAATTTCCTGATGACATATCCCGCAAACCACTTACCTGTTGTAGTGTACCATTGTCAGTGGTACTTCGTACCCTTATTGTTCCTATTTTCTTTTTCGGGAAATAAAATATCTATCTATCTATCTATCTAATTAATAGAAAAGAATCGTTTCTAGTCGTCAATCATGACATGTGCACTTTGTCGGGAAGCCATTGGTCTGTCATCAGATTGAATAAAATGAATAATGGAATTAAGACTTCCGAGTTTTTTTACTCTTTTGGCTTCAACTTAGAAAACAATTACCACATTCTACAGTATTTGAGTGATGGGAATGGAAAGAAGATTTGGCGCAACAAGTTTCAAATTCAATCCCCAACATCTTCTACCTGTGGACATTATTGTATTTTTTACATAATTATGAGAACCAAGGGATTTACTCCCGATTACATTGTTAACAAAGTAAAGAAAACAGCTTTCCATGAACGTTATGTGTACAATTTTGTAAAATGTATTAATAAACTTAAAATGTGGTTATACAGCATTCTCTTATTATTTTCTTTATTCTTTCTAGAATGCCGCACTGTTTAATAAAATTTCTCCTGGAGGGGACTGACGATGAGGGAATTGATATTGTGAAAAGAACACTGTACCACAACGTGTTGCAAATGATAAGGTTGAAAATGCTTTGCATAGGCATCGAAACCGTCTTAGCATGACGCTTGGTCAGGATTTTAGTGAATTGTAAAATTTAAGCCATCAAAAGT
Source organism: Lithobius niger (assembly GCA_023313725.1). Classification (NCBI taxonomy): domain Eukaryota; kingdom Metazoa; phylum Arthropoda; class Chilopoda; order Lithobiomorpha; family Lithobiidae; genus Lithobius; species Lithobius niger. The sequence continues at coordinate 45,506 of JAHWFP010175226.1, forward strand.
TTTATCGAGGGGATGCAAGCTAGGTTTAAAGATGATGGTGGTTTAATCGACAAAGAGCTAACTATGGAGACCATCACTCGTTCTCTAGCTGGAATGTTTAAAAAATATATAACAACGATTGATCCTTTCGCCTTAATTCTTGGATGTAGCCTACCCGACCTTTCATTCGGTATGCAGCTCGTACGATTTTGCGAGATAGTCTGTCGTTCAGCCACCCTGACCCATTTGTTCTGAACAGTTTTGGGTTGCACGACAGAATTAAAACTTTCTATGACAGTTATCACACGACACGAAAAATTACTCTAAATAGGATAGAGCATGAAATGTTGAAAACAGAGTTCTTAAAAGAACCAACATTTGTGGAGCGCACTTGCAATAAACGCCTTGCAAGACAGAGAAGTCAAAGGTGTTTACATTTACAGTTCAACTGGAATTGGTAAAACGTTACTCGTTGAAGTGATACTACCAGACATTTGCGAAATGGGTTACGTCATGAAAACTGCATCTTTTACAGGTGTAAGACACGACGATTGATACGTCTACATTCCAGATTGTTCTTCAGAACTCCTTGAGTCTTCCATTTTGACCTTATATCGTTTTGTAGATAACAGAGCTTTCAATATTGGAAAACAAAGGATATTATTTAAAGGCAAGGTGATAATTGTTAGTAGACGTCAACCTCCAGAAGATGTAGCCTTCCTACGATGTTTAAACGTCATCGAAGCAGACACACCTTTATTCGTATCACCTGACACGAATAGAGTTACACCGCCCTACACGACTGACAAAGTGTGTACTTTTTTTTATTTATTGTTTTTTTCCTTGTTCTAGTTTTCTAACTTTACAATTTCGTAACATGATTTTTTTCTTTTTTACAGATGCACAAGGTTATTTGAGCGCAATGCCTCCGCAATCGGCTGAAGACTTGTCACCAGTCAATTCGATGTGCACAAGTCTGGGTGCCCTGAACGTGTGAGGATGTTTGTTTGCCAAGCGTGTGGTTCGAAGTATAGACACAAAAGCAGTCTTCTTAGACATCTACGCAATTGTCACCCAGCCAATGCCGATGCAAACTGCGTTGTTTACGGCCGACGTTTTGAAAACCACCGCAAACTTCTTCTTCACCAGATAAGCGCTCATGTACCATCACCTACAGCTCCTCAAAACGTTTGGAGTCAGTGTAACGAAGGGTTTGTTTCAAGAATTGAATTGAACCGCCACTGTCATCGTTCTCATGTTGCGCCGAAAAGAGCAGATATTCATCTCAATGAAACAATCTCTTCGTTCAAGAAGACCAGAAACTCTTTTCGAAATTATATTTCAAGATTTAGTTACGTGTTTCCAGACGACGAAACTCTTCATCCAAATTTGGAATTATTTTTGTTTAGTTTACACGAGCAGTTGTATTCTTTAGTTGAGAAGGTGTGTAGCAGCCTTCGCTAAGGTAAACTTGTGACTAGTGTCAAGGTCGAACTACACAAACCTTCTTCGAAAACAATTTCCATTTATTTATGTACAAAACCGTACAGTGTTACGTCTTGATCAAATTGAAGATGTTTTAAAAGAGGTTTACTTGGACTTGTTAAGACGTTTAGAGCATTACCAAATGGAAGGTTCTCGCTGGGTTTTATGGAATATTCTTGCCTTGGATATTCATTTTGCGAGATATCAACCCTAAGCTGAAGGTTGTTACAAACCGTTAGATTCTTTTCTTGCGCATAAAAAGGCGATAGCTAATGTCAAATGTAATGATTTAAAATGTTTCGATTATTCCATATTAGCCGCTTTACATCCTACTACAAGTCATCCTAATAGGGTGAGCAACTACAAGCATTTGTTACACACTCTACGTGTCGACGGTATCTCTTACCCAGTACCATTAGATTATATTCGCAAGTTTGAAATTTTAAACGATTTAAAGATTAACGTTTACAGTTATGCTGACAAAGAGGTCTATCCACTCTACATTAGCGAAACGAATGGAGACGAAATAGTATGGTTGTTATTGTTAGAAGACAATCACTATTGTTTTATTAAGAATTTCAATCGATTGATATCGGACAATGTTTTCAATACCTATACTTGTGCATACTGTTTGTGTCCTCGACACAAACGAGATAGATTATACGAACATGAAATATATTGTAAAGAACATAAAGCGCAAAGAATTGTTATGCAAGAACCTGGGGAGAATATTATGAAGTACAACAATTTTGCGAATCAGTTGGCTGTCCCATTTATGGTAGATGCAGACTGTGAGTCGACACTAACTCCTATACAATGATGTAAACCTAATGATGAGAATTCCTACACGTACGAATATCACTTACACGAACCTTGCAGTTATTGTTACGTTATGATTGATTGTTTAGGAGAGGTATTGTCTAGCGAACTGTATAGAGATTCTGATTGCATGTCACGCTTTCTCTTAGCCATCGAAGCTGAGTATGTAAAAACGAGAACTTTGTTAAAACAACCAAAACCATTAGTAATGACAGAATTTGACAAAATTCACTTTCGAAACAATAACTTGTGTCATATTTGTGAAGAACTCATTGTCGATGGTGAAATGATGGTTTGCTATCACGACCACTATACAGGTGTTTATAGAGGCCCCGCTCACTCGCAATGTAATATCGAATATAAATTTAAGAAAACAGTGCCTGTGTTCTTTCATAATGTGACCCGGTACGATGGGCATCTCATAATGCAAGGTATTTCAAACCAAATGTGAGTGTCATTCCAGAAAATGTGCAACATTACATGTCTATTCAAATTGATAATATATTGTACTTGGATTCTTTTAAATTTTTGCCATCGTCTTTAGACAAATTGGTGTCATTGCTGGATGATTCTCAACTTGACATGCTCAAGTATGAATATCCGGAGCAATGGCCTTGGTTAAAGGATAAAGGGAAATTTCCCTATGAATACTTAGACTCTTTATGCTAGATTTGAGGAAAAGGCTTTACCACCAAAGGAAGCTTTTTTCTCTAGTTTGAGTAAAGAAGGTGTCAGTGACGAGGACTATGAATATGCATTAAAGGTTTGGAACGAGATGGGTTATAAAAGATTTGCAAATTACTTTAATTTATATTTGCGTTTGGATTGTTTTTTATTAGCTTGTGCATTTACAGTCTTCAGAAAGACTTGTTTAGAATGTTACAAGTTAGATCCTGCTCATTACTACAGCAGCCCCGGTCTTACATTTTCGGCTGTATTGAAAATGACAAAGATTCAGTTGAAGTTGTTGACCGTCATCGATCAACACTTATTCATCGAAAGTGGTATACGAGGAGGTGTGAGTATGGTAACAAAATTATTTGCACGTGCCAATAATCCATTTATAGGTGAGAATTATTGCCCTAAAAACCTCATTCGTGCATCATATATTTGGATGCCAATAACCTGTATGGGTGGAGCCTTAATCAAGTGCTGCCTTTTGGGGATTTTATGTGGTTGACGGAAGAACAAATCCGTGATTTAGACATTCTTGCTATAGAAGACGATGCAGCAAAAAGTTACATTCTAGAAGTTGAACTGGATTATCCCCCGCACTTGCACGACCTTCATTCCGATTATCCATTGTGTCTCGAATCAATGCTCATCTGCTACGAGCAGCTGTCACCTTATTGTCAAGATTTGCATAGGATTCTTAACCTTTAGGACAGTTCTAGAAAACTCGCTAGAAAACATAAATTGGACGTGATAGAACCACTTTGGTTTTCCTCATCTTAAAAATAACAATATTTTCATGAAAAACAACAAAATTCTCCATGTTCGGTTTTGAAGTCAGTTTCCTCGCTTTACTCTCAGTGGTTGCAATTTTAATGCTAACTCGCTTCCTCAGTTGTTCAATCATCTTACCGTACAGAGAATTGTTTTATAAAAATCTTTGTGGAAAGCGTTAGTGGCATGTTGACGTTTTTACCGTATTTAGTTCAAAGTACGGTTTTAACCAAGCTTTCTGCGCTAATGACAAAACACGATAGATCCTATTCATTACTGTTGAAACCTTGTGAAAGATAATACTTTGAGACTTTGTAATGAACAATATATTTTGATTTCGGATGAATTTGCATCCGAAATCAAAATATATTGTTCATTACAAAGTCTCAAAGTATTATCTTTCACAAGGTTTAGTAATGAGTAGGATCTATCGTGTTTTGTCATTAGCGCAGAATGTTTGGTTAAAACCGTACTTTGAACTAAATACGGTAAAAACGTCAACATGCCACTAAAGATTTCCACACAGATTTTTATAAAACAATTACGAATTCTCTGTATGGTAAGATGATTGAACAACTAAGGAAGCGAGTTAGCATTAAAGTTGCAAGCACTGAGAATAAAGTAAGGAAACTACTTCAAAACCGAACATGGAGAATTTCGTTGTTTTTGATGAAAATGTTGTTATTTTTAAGATGAGGAAAACCGAAGTGGTTCTATCATGTCCAATTTATGTTGGGTTCTCTGTTCTCGATCTGAGCAGGTATTTAATGTTTGATTTTCACTACGAACATGTAAAAACCTTGTATGGAAACAACGCTTCATTGTTGTTCACAGACACCGATTCCTTATGTTATGAAAACTTTACAGATAATATATATGCAGACATGTTGTTGCATCTAGATAGATACGATACGAGTAATTATCCTACAGATCATGCTTTTTTCTCGACATGGAACAAGAAAGTGCCAGGTATTTTTAAAGACGAGACTTGTTCCGTCCCAATTCTAGAATTTTATATCTGAAAGCTAAAATGTATTTGTTGATTTATGGTGATGTTAACAAACTTGTTGGAAAAGGTATACAGAGACGTGTACTGAAACAAGAAGTAACTGACAGACATTACGTTGATGTACTACATATTAAAAATGTATATTGTTTTAAAATGAATTTTCTTCGGATAAAACTCACCAGCTAGTGACCGAAGAACAGAATGAACTGTGTTTAACTACTTATGACAATAAACGCTTTGTATTAAGTGATGGCATTAGAAGTTTACCGCATGGACATTATTCCATACCTGATAATACATTGTAAAAAAAAGGTCAGTCCGATAACGTGTATCAACAATGTTTTTTTTTATTCAAACTTGTAACAACACATTTTGTCATTTTTGTTTGAACTGTTGTAGTTTTATGACGAATAAATTCTGAGATTCTTATTACAACACGTAAGAAAACATATGACGACGCGATAGGTTAGTAACCTCCATTTTTAGTTCCAATTCCTACCGCTCGAGGGTTGACCGGAAACGCCCTCCGCTCACGTGACCGACTCTCGACCAATCAGAGAACGAGTAGGCCTTACATATTACTTACAACCGGAAGCCATCTTTCTTTCTGACTCCAACCTTCAAAGGAGGTAGACGCCACGCAAAAATTAATAAAAAAAAGTGCAAGTCACTATAAAAATGTTTAGTCATACTAACACTAACCCAATATGTCATCTCATCTGTGACATCAGCCTTGGGTCCCTTTCAATTCCTACCCCTGTCTCATCTGTGATGTCACAGATGAGACATTAAGAATTAGTATTGTAGAAAGTAGCTGAGCTGGCGTGGATATGGGCAAACTGCACTGCTCCCCTGTTTCCCCGCCCTGAGGCTAGAACAACAAATTATTGCTCATCGAGCTAAAAGCATGAAATTTGGTGTGCACGTCATTCACAGAAGTATAAATCGAACTAGCTATGGAACCCACTTGAGATATTCTCCCAAGTCCCCCCAACCCCCCTTTCCATGACCCATTCTATATGTATGCCAAGAATGACTTGTGTACCAATTCATGTTTTAGCACGATCAGCAAGAATTTGTTGTTCAATAACCTCATAGAGGTGAGTGTGGTGGGAGTGCAGAAGAGACCTTAAGGGGTATCTCGAGGGGTGTTCCAAAGCTATTTCGATTTGTAAGCTAAGAATGATTTGTGTACCGAATTTCATAGCTTTTAGATCGCTTTGCTTGATTAGCCCCAATTCTGGCCTGTAGATCTGGCACCTAACCTGGAAAGCGAACCAATGAACCGATGTTAAAATTTTATAGCTTAAAACGTAGGTATGAACGAGGCTTGGGTTCTTTAGAACGCTATTTTAATATAACTACAATGTTCTTGTTGTGGTTCTTCTTGTTGGGGAAATTTTGATCTTACGAAGAGATCAAACCAAAGAACCAATTTTCAATTTTTATAGCTTAAAATTCACTATTAAAAAGATTCTTATAACAGTTATTTTAAAATGATTACAATATTATTGTAGTTGCTATTCTTGCTAGGACAAGAAAAATAACAGATATTAGTATTAAAAACGCTTAAGAGTATATTTCCGAATGTAAGACTTAAAAGCTTAAAGGAACAGATTCAAGAAAAATACTGGAACTCGGGAGATTCTCTTACACGTATTAGTGCGACAATGTGTGCAAATCTTTTTATGTGTGTATCTGTTCTTTTAGAGTTTTAGTTTTTTAAGGCTTACATCCGTTTTTAATTCTAATTATGAAACAATTCAACAACTCATAAATGGAAGTAATCTCGTACAACTTGCCTGTTAAAACTATCATTCATTATTAGAGAAAATCGTTTTTCTTCTTGAAATAAAAAAAACTGCGTCTAATCAATTCAACCAAAATTCCTGGTAGATCTTTGATATCGTGGTCACTGGATAACTAAGAGCATCCAACACTTCAAACTTTCCAAATTATTCTCCTCGCCTTTAGGATAGTGGTGTAGGTCGTAACTGGTGTGTGGTTTTCGGGGTTCCAGTGCCCAAGGCATTAACAATATAAAAAAGATTTTGGTTAAAATGAATAAATTATCTGGAGCTTTGTTTTCACTATTCTTTCACCCCTGCCATGCCCAGAGTAGATTAGTAATATTATTTTCTTAGGTGATACTACATGCACCACATGATCTATGGGTTTCCAAGTATTTGATGATACACAATGCTAGAGAACTACACTTTACCTGGCAAAACGCTGCATTTAGCTACAACCTGCAACCAACAGAGGTAAGGCGTTATCACATTTGGGGATGAATTTATGTGCTAATGGTCCCCAGTTCAATCCAGGCGTCAGCGTCAGGCGTCAGGCGTCAAAAAGAGGTAGAGCAACGAAATTTGCTTGTATTCATGTCGGCTGCATCATGTAAAAGATTCTAGAAATCGCCTAACAAAATTGTCCGTCTCTTTACCAAGATAATTTTAGCAGTTGAAAGGGACCCTATTCGACTATTTCCTTTAAAAAAAATTTGTTTCATATTTTTGTACGTAACTGTATATGGGTTGTGATTATGCCGAAAACAAAAGCGTGGAGATATTTTTACGGTTGTGGATAAAATTCATCCTCTGCACGACATCATTCGATTTGGATTAATAGGCCCATATACATACTGTTTATTGTAGTGTTTTATCGTCTTTACAAAACGCTGCATTAATGTCTCGGCCCAATTCAAGCTACTTTTATACCTTCAAGGGAAAATTGATCTTTTGTTGAGGCTTAGAATGAACACTAATCATAAATTCAATATTTTCAGCTCGTTAAACGGAGCAGTGCTAACAATCTCTGTACAGAAGACGCCAACCATGTTGGTAATTGTTTATCCCACTGTTTAAAACACTTCATTCGTCTGAGCTCAAAATCGGTCATTTGCAGGTAAACTTGCATTTGTTGACTTTTTCACTGGAGTATTACACTTGGTGCCATAACTATTTTGCTGACCAAATCCTTATCATTTAAAAGATATAAGTGACACGAACACAAATGTATTTGAAAATGAAATTGGTATTTCAGATCTATTGCAGAAACCCTCATCAGGCAAAATAGGGTAAATCGGCATTGCACAAATGTAATCTGGATACAATAGTTATATTTGGTGAAAGTTTTGTAAAAGTTTCGGGAGATAGATCCATTTTGAAGTGTTGGTGCATTGTTGGTCTTTATTTAAAAAAAAAGCGTCTGCAATGCAACGTAGTCAAAGTATAGTATAATATCCGTTGTGCATTCGACCGTGAGTGTAAGTTAAACTTTACTCCCTGAAATAAGCTCACTCCAATAAGCTCACCCCCAAAGGTTCACTTGATATAAACTAACTAAAAAAAAACTTTACCAGACAACAAATATTACGCTCGTCCCATTTGACCACTCCCTTCCCATCATATTTATGCTCATTCAGGTAGTCGACCTCTTCCTCCTACCACGTGTTAATATTTACTCTCTTCCAGCTAGACAGCTGGAGCTCCTGTCTTATTTATGCTCGTCCTTTTGTCACTATCCACGTATGACTTTACAATCATTCGAAACAATGAATTTAGTAACAACGAACAAAGCTGGTAGGACCTCGGCCTTTGGTTTCAAATGTCGTGGGTTCAATTCCCCGCTCGGGCAGTCTGACAGACAAGTCCAAAAGGCTAAGTAAATATGTTTGTATCTGTATTTATTTCACAAGGGAAAACGTGAGCTTTTAAACGAAGGCCACAAATTCATTTTAACGGTTCATTGTGATGGCAGCAAACGGGAAAATGTGCTGGCGCAGTCACCACTGAGGAAACACATCCATGGGACTAATGAAAACAAAATCGAAAACGTAAAAGTGCGTGTAGCCCTAAAGCATAGCATAGTTGGGAGCACCCTGGTCAAATAATGAGTGCTGCGATGGTCAGCTTGGCGACAATGTACTTGGCGAAATTTGTAGTTTGCCCGCCATATACACGTGTCATTCGTTGCCTAAAAGACTCGGTAGTTATCTGAAAGATCCGCTAAATCTGCAGGATTTAATATCTTACATTATAAACCAAAGTCTCACAGCAAAAAAGAAGACAACGACGACCCCCGACAAGTAAACCCCAATTAATAAAACGGGCGAGTGTACCAATTCTTTGGCTAGAAGTTGAAACTGGTACTTTTTTGCCTTGAAAAGAAGTTGAAACTGGTAGGTTGTTGCCTTAGGGCTTCAGGCAGATGACCAGGAGTGGTTAACGCTAGATAAATCCTTTGAAACCCTTTGAAGTTGAAATTAGCATATTGTTGCCTCGACTAACAATTTGCTCAGTGCGATCATCGCAGAGGCATGTCTTAAATGACTTCATGCACGAAGGACAGTTATTCTTTCACACGGTACGGCATGTTCAAGCCACAGCGATAAAATGGAAGTGGGGAGGAGGGCCTCAACGACAATTGCCCGTGTGTGAGGCAGTGCATCTGTTAGCTCTCCTCTTGGCATTCTAATGTTACAAAATAAAGCGATTGGGAGGGTGGGTCCATTGCGTCTGTTACCATTAAGCATATGATTACACGTTAACAGAACATAAAAGGTAATTTTTGGTATTCATTTGGGATGGGGGAACAAATCATTTTGGGAAGACGATGGGACGAAAGGTTGGAAAGTTGAGGGAGAAGATGTGAGGAAAAGGAAGCTTACAGGAAGAAAAATTGCCTACAGCAGTTAACGTTCAAGCAAGAGTGTTAAATGATGCAAAAGGAGGAAGGGCAGTATTTTATTCAACTACGTGTAGCAAAGGGGAGGTAGGATTGCAGAGGGACGGGAAGGTGTATAGGTAGTGACCGGTGAAGGGAGAGAGAGGATCGGTGAAAAAGGGGGAGATGGGTGCTGGAGGATTGGAGAAAGAGAGAGTATTACAGGAAAACAAAATGCACATTACAGTGAACGTTCAGGCTACATTGACCAAAAACTGGGAAACAACCACAGGTGAAACAAAACCCCGGACGAAGCCGGGTACAAAGGACAGTTATTTTTAACACAGTACAGATTTGCACAAGCCAAAGCGATGACTGGGGGTCAGCCCTGCTCTTCAGAAAAAAAAGAGATTGGGAGAGTGGTGAGGTAGGGGGGGGGGCTTATGTCTGTTACCATTAAGCATACGATTACGAATTAACTGAACCTATATGGTAAGTATTTTTGTAGGATAGGAAGAAAGAGGGAGGGGAGAGGGCAAGTACAGAATAGAAGGAAAAGGGAAGTACCTCAACAAGGGAAATTGCCTATCGCATTCAACATTTAAGCCACACCGACCGAAAACTGGAAAACAGCCACGGGCCAAACAAAACCCAGGGTGAAGCCGGGTACGACTGCTAGTTGGCAAGTCTTTAGCAAGGCACGAATACACATATTTCTAGTATTACAAAGTTATTAATTTTTTTTAAATATATACTCAGATGGGAATAAAAAGAAACTGGAGGCCCTAATTCACGTCAATTCCTGCATCCTGCTTTATGATGGCGGGCCTCAACAAGTAAACAGAAATGTGATGTTTTCAACTTCATTTGGCAAATTATATAACGTGGTTTATTGATGGCAACTACGCCATGGACCTCTAGTTTTTTTTTCACAGCTGTACATTATTAGTGCTCCTCTTGGGAACACGGTAGGGTCATGTATTTATGCATTTCTTAACGGCAAAAGCAAAGATGTGTATGGAAAAAATGCTGACACCTCTGGTCGAGAAGTGTGCCGAATAAGAAATATTTGTAGACGCACTGGGCATTGTAGCATGTTATGAGGCCGCTCTATGACAAGCAGCGCATTACTTTGTTTGGTCAGCATATACACGTATTTTTTTTCCATTTATGCCAAAGTACACGGCGCAGAATACAAGATTTGGGTCTTATAGCTTAATATAAAGGAGTCGAAGACACCAGGCAGTGGTATGAAATGATAGATGCTCTAGCTTACTTGCCAGTTGAAAGCGTGAAGGATGGCATTGAATGGCTAAAAACTGTTACCCAACAAGCTGCTGAATTTGCTGCTCTATTTTGATGTCCACGGCCCACTGCGTTCTGTAAGATTTGATGGTCAGGTGGTGTGCTACCTCTGAATTCCATTTATGCCACCTCCGG
>JAHWFP010175226.1:56451-115803 GCA_023313725.1 Lithobius niger
AATGTTCATACCGTCACAGTGGCAGGTGAAGTTCGTACTAACACCATTTACAAAAGTTGGAACAAAGCATTTGCATCACTCATTAGCCACAGACATCTAACTGTATAGGGTACCATACATGTCAGTCTACAGTTGCCATGCAGGCTCGTCTACATTACCTTATTCAAGAATTTAATTCAGCCAGAAGAAACGTACAGCAATTTTTGAAGTCTGCTGGGTTATACAATTTGATTTTGAATTTTATTCAGGTTAGCTTTGGTGAACTAAGTCATACTTGGGTGAGCTTGGGTAAAGTGGGCTTTTGGGTAGGTGAGTTTGTGATAAGCGAGCTCTGGGGGGATGAACTTACTGAAGAAGAGATTTTGGTGGGTGAGCATCTAACCGATTTCCACTACGGGGCATTCGTACATGTATGACAGTATTACGGAGACTACAGAAAGTATAAAAACAAATAAGAACATTGTTTCAAAATTAAAAAAAAACTGCCCACCTGATAAAAGAAACCAGTATATTGAATATTAATGGAATAATTATGTATGTGACATTAATTTAAAACTATTTTAATTTTAAAATAAAAATGAAACACGAAACTGTGACACAAAACTCCAAAGTTAGACGCAGAAAAGTAAAGATACCTCTATGGAGAAACTGCTATAGCAAAATGAGGGAGGAGTTTTATTCCAAATTTATCTTTAATCAACTGTCTGAAACACTAAAATGTATGAATTTTTATTGTTAAGTATAAAGTGAATTACGAAATTATTATATAAAAAATTCTGATCTACTAACATAGGTTGATACTGATGTAAAAAATGATAAAAGGCAAAAATTCATAAATCCTGTTTCTATGTTTGAATTGTGTTTAGCAAGCTAAGGCCGTCGGATGCTTAAGCTCTCACAGCCAACACAGCTATCTCAATCGGCTGCGATTCGAAAAGTGACATATATCAGCATTAATTTCTGTGCGTTCCAGCAATACAATGGCGGTCTCCGTATCGTTTTTTGGTGATACAGTAATTAAATTGTTGTATCGGACGTACCTAACGTATTCTTATCACAATTATTGCGTTTAGTTGTTGTTTAAGTGATCCAAAAGTTAAACATGCATGTCAAAATGGATGTAATTGCCTTTTAAAGACATTTCAAGAAGAAAAAAACCTGCTACAACCGTACACTCACACGTAATGTCCGAATAGGTAGGATTATATTTACAAAGTAGGATTTACAAAATTAGCTAACTAAATCATTAAGCTGACCACCGGTAGGAAGAGTTTAATGCTTATAAGCCTATTATGTCAAAATTTGACACCAAGATCCTTACTATCAAAGCATGTCCACATTCCTTCGAACCTTTGATTTTTTAACCCTTAAACCCTTAACGTGAAATCTAACCAACAAATTTAATTCTTCGAGATCTTAATCTTAATCTTAATAACTTTTTAAACCACAAATCTCACCCGCCTTGCATTTCGCCAATTCAGTATTTAGTGAAGTCCAATTTTAAACTGCGTGTCAATTTGTGGAAAGATAATCGGCTGGTAACAGATAAAAACTTAAAATATAGGTGGATAAGAAAATTAAAATTATTAGCAGTTAAAGCCAAAGAAATTAAATTTTCTCATTGAGGATTTTGGGCTAAATAGGTCTACTCTTCACAGAACTACTGGCTATGTTGGAATCTGTAACGTTTATTTACGTAGAAAATTAGGCGACGCAAGTAGTAACATGTCACCCAAGTGCTGCGTATTATGGCGTTCTGTTACGTTTCCTAACACAAATAGTGCTAAATTTGGAGGGCCAAGGTTGCCTGATGGTTAGAGGATTGTCTCCGGTGCCAGAGGTTCCGGGCTCGAATCCGGTCTCAGCCACCCCTCGCATTTTCGGGCAGAGAAGGGCCCTGTGATGTCTTGTGCTCATGTCGATTGTGGCATGTAAAAGAACCTAGGATATCCGATAGGATTTACCAAGCAAAATTGACCCTCTCTCCTTCTGGCACCATGGCTAACGCTGGGTGCGCGTCAAAAAGCTACAGTGCTAAATTTGGGTGAACCTAGCTTTTCCGTAACTGTTTCCATGTTATGAGTCATTAGCGCTCGCTAACTGATGCAATGCTAGGAGCGAGCGGCTGGCGGCTGGCGGCGTCAGGCGGTGGTTTTTAGTATGGTGATGTGCGCATGCTAGCAAGGCGTAACTAATTTTGCTATATTCAATAGTGTGGAGAGGCCGTGCGTGGGCTGCGGCGGCGGTATGGTGATGTTGTGCGCACTGGCATAACTAATTTCGATGCTATAGTCAGTAGCGCGGAAAGGTTGTGCGTCGGGTGCTGGCGTAACTATTTTCAATGCTATTTTAGTATTATGTAAAGCATGGGGAGCATTAGTATGGCGTCTTACGAAAAGTTATGAGTTGGGGGATCGTCCTGTCGAACAAATATGTCTATGAGGCAACTGAAAGAAAAAACTTTCAAGATCTTGGGGAATTTTAATGCAAAAGCATGGACTTATGATTTGTGTGTTAGCTTCATGCTGTGGTGACACAACTTCTTTTTTATTTTATTTTCCGTAACACTTACGATGTTATTGTTGAAGTTGAAAAGGGCTAGAACGTAGTGTATACAAAAGTATGCTAACACCTACGTTGCTATTTGAGTTTTCAACACAACTTTTTTTTTAGTATGAGTTTGTAGAATGTTAGCCTAAGTCCATCATGATGTGGTTAGTATGGGTGTGTAGAAAAGCACCACTCGCGATGAGAGACAAACTTCGGTCTAATTTAGCCTACTGTCTACTCTCTTTTAACAACTCCCCCTCCCCCATCTCTCCGGGGGGGGGGGGGGCTGCTAACGCTCTAAGCCCGGCCGCAAGTGTTGTTACTTTTTCTGTGCTATTAGTGAAAATGACACAACTTTTCCGTAACACTTACGATGGTATTGGAGGCCTCTGCTATGCTTTATCTTGCTCTGTGATGCTTCCATCTTCTATTTCATGTTTTCAATGCTGTAACATTTGTCCTATGAAAAGTATGCGATATCAAAACAGAGGGGATATGGGTAGCTCGTGCGAGTGGCGGCAACACGAACGCTGATCGGAAGGATTTAGCATACAATGTTGTATGTAGAAAAACATTGACTCGCGAGGTTATTGGAGAGTTTTAGTAAGGTTGTGTTCATCTCGACTGAAAGAGTTAACGAGGATGTTGTGAGCTGTCCTGATTAGGCGATAGTTATTAGATAACGCTTGTGGAGGGACGGTTTAGCTCGATCCTCCAACGTGTATGTATGCAATACTACCAAGCACCGAGCGGGGGGAGGGGAGGGCTGGGGGTGCAACCTACCAGAGAAAAAAAAGAGAGTGGGGGTTCGGGGGAGAGCTAGCTCTCCTCCTGGTCACAGACCTCGTCGAAGGTGGGCATTTGGCTCGGAGAAGGGGAAGTCTTTGTCGGAGATCTCACCTCTCAAGGTGCGTGAGAAGGACGTTAGTTCAGGGTTCCTACACTCATCCACGGACTACACTTTTCTTTACCTTCCTACGGGTGGTGCTTAGCATCATGTAGGATTGAAAAATACGACAGTCTCCTTCATATTGCGGTCCCTTTTTTTCATATTTTATTACAAGTGTAAGTCGGAATATCTCCTCCAGTCTACAGGCTAGATCGCGTTATATAAAAGCACAAATACGAGCTCGAGTTTATCTCCAGAACTAGATTATGTTACACAATATTAAAAAAGTGAACACGGGCTGGAGTTTAAGCTCCAGAACTAGATCAAGTTACACAATATTAAAAAAGTATACACAAGCAGGAGTTTAGGCTCAAGAAACTAGATCGCGTTGCACAATACTAAAGAAGCAGAGTATATAAAAAAAGAGACTTCCCGACTAACATATCTCTCTCTTCCCCCCTAGTGAGTAGGGCTGTACACATTTTCTGACAGTCGGCATCGACGGAAGGCTCGGCCGTATTCCATTTAAATGTTTCTTCACGAATCTTACGACTCGACGATCGTTGTCGTCTTTTGTCATGGGATTAAGCTTATCTAGAACGCGGCTCTTAGACAGGCCGTTCGTCTTGTGGTATAGAAAGTACAGACAGTATTGTCCGCATACCACACTGCAAGGCTCCTGCAAAGTCGAACAGTTGTCGGTTTGAACATAGAATTCTTCTTGAGAAAACGTAAAACATGAATGTTTCGAGGTTTTAAACCATAGCTGTCGAAATAGTCCACGCACGATTTCTTTCTGTCAAAATAGATGGTGAACCAATGGCTACCAGTTTTCGTCGCAGGGTCCAGATTGACGATGTAAGCTTCTCGGGAGGGAGTCACGGGTAACTGGTCGAAAGTGTACACACTTCTGAAATGAGGGCCGAGCTTGTTGTAACGTCTGGCCGCGGCCCTCAGCTCGCGGGTTTGCATGTTTTTTTTTAGTATTTGTATAGCACATCTTGGCCTGATCAATCTCGAGAACGGTTTGGTGGACCATGTACATCACCAGGTTGAAGGTTTCGGTAAGCGCTTGCTTGAACGTCACGTCGACTCTCAGAACTCCCTGCTTAATAAGATTATTATAGCACTGTACTTAGCTTTTGTCGGAGGTCAAGTCGAAGGCGTTCAGACAATTGCCTCAAGGATAGTCGGCGTACGTGAGACGAGGCGACGACTAGGAAGTAAGTTATTCGAGTGACTGGAAGAGGGAAAATAGTTTCTCATTTACAGATCGTCGGTGTAATCGGGTTTGTAGGGAATGGCTGGAATCGTTTTTCCATCCACCTGCAAGGCGAGATAGTTGACATTATAATTGTGGAAATAAACAGGTTCGCGGCGTAAGTGCCGTTGAAAGCATTGTTCGAGACGAAACACAGCAGGCAGAACGACAGCAAGTTTCCGTGCATGACATTGTTGAAATTGCCCTGGCGAGACCCGGTGGCAATGGTGAAGTCTTGACCTCCACGCGACGGATGGGATACTTAGCAGTATTGGTTTTGAGCACCTCCAAGAAGCCAATGAGTACCGAGGGCGACAGCACGACTCGTCAAATGTAGAGGATTGCAGTCGTGATATTAACGCGATAGTCTGGATTAGCCTCTGCAGTCATCAGGCAGAAGGCATCCTTGCTTCTGTTAAGTTTTAGTCTCAAGTCGACATTGTTGAGTAGCAGCTGGTTTTTTTGGAAAAGGTCGCTATGAGGTCTGCTGTAGAGATCGACCACCTTGCTAGATTTGACGAGACAGTTGCAATACCCGAAACCGAGGTTCTTGGCAGCGTTCGTGATGTCGGCCTCGTCGAAGGATCCGGCAATGTGTTTCTTCCACAGCTGTGTCAAAAGGTGGCCGTTTTCGCCATCCCCACCGTGGGTCAGTAGAGTCTCCAGATAGCTGCGGTAGGCGTACCCATTGTCAGAATTGGATATTTGCTTGCCGCTCGCTTTGCAGTCGCACTGGGAAAATAGAGAATGTAGGCGTAGATTCACGGGGCCTACGGCATTAGAGGCGGTCAACGTCGTCGATGTCCTTTTGACCACCTTGCATCAGATGTGGAGGTAAGACTTGCTCAGGTACAACAGGTAGTCGGCGGCTCCAGGCACTACAAACTCGATGGGGACGCCGTCACTTAGAGTGGCTAGAGTAGGCCACTAAGGTGTCGTCTTTCGCTGTAACCTGCACCGGAGGAACGGAGAACAGTTCCAATTCTTCTTTGGTGCAGGGCACCGAATCTCTGCCCGGCCTCCACAGCATGATGAGCTCTGAATGAAACGTTTTCGGGGTGGAGGGTCTATTTCTAGTCGAAAAAGTCTGCCTTACTTCTCGGAAAACGATGACGTGAAGGGGCTTTGTGGCAACGTACGAGGGCAACTACACCAAGGCATCGTTTTCCTCCTGACTGGCCTTTCTTTCCAAGACAACACTTCTTCTTCTTTCGACCCGTTCCAGACTGTCCTCCCGCTGCTACCGCAACAGCGTCGCATTTAGCATCCTACCACCTATTTTTGGCAGCTTCCTTAAAGGAGGTCCCTCCCTGAACGTCGTCCAACAGTTTGGACCCGCTTCTCAGCGCGTATCTTCCTACTCCAAAAAGAGTGTTCTTAATAAAAGGGAGAGCTGATCCGAACACACCACCCGGGTAATCCCCGAAACCGATCCGTGCTGTAAGCGCCCTCTAGAAAAGTAAGGAGCTCCCCTATCTGATTTTTCGAACAATAGTGACCGATGCATAGTGCATACCCACGGGTCCAATCCAACGTAGGGCGTGCACGTCTCGTTTCACGTCCAATCGGTCGACCCTTCCGGAAATAAATGACGCTCCGATCGTAACAACACCTCATCAAATAGGCAAAAGCAAGTTTACAGGTTTCTTTTTAGCTGTTGGGAAAAGTTTTCTGAAAAGGGTCCAGAAAGCCCCACCCCTCTGACTAGTCTTAACTCTTCTCTTCTGCCTAGTCCTCTTAACCCTCCTCTTTCGTCCACGCATGATCAAGGACGTTGTCTAAAATGCAATGTCATGCTAACCTCTCCCAAGCGGAATGCTACTTTCCCCCTATGTCTGTCATTAAGTAGACCCTAACCGTTTCAAAATTGCACCTAGCGAGAGGATGATAGTAAGGTTTGGTGAAGATTTGGTGTGTTTTGTCCTCCCCATCTATTCTAACTACCCGAAGCAAAGGAGCCAGAACATCACTCACCACAGTCTCGTTCATGATGTTGGTGTGTACAAATATACTTTTCAGAATGCCTTTCAAAGCGAATCGCTCTTTGCCCATTTTGAAAGATGTGATAAATTTGTCGGTGTCGACGAGAGGAAAACCGAGAGTCTTTATAAATGCTTTGTCGATAATAAACCCAGTACTTCTATGGCGGTGTTACATTTCTTGGGGGACAACACTTGGTTGGGCACGACGAGGCTAATCACGTTCGTTCCCGCGTTGTAATTAAATACTGGGTACTGTTCGACATTGATCCTGTCTCGCATAGACGATTTAGTCTGGCCGCGATCTGCTCTCCTCTACGATAAAACCCTTGGGGTAGATAGACGGGCATAGTCGAGAGATGCGTAAGGTAGGACAACCACCACTCACCATCGTTGATAATGTCTATGGGCTCGGGACCTCCTCCGTGTTTCATATTCGGTTCAAGGAGGACGTCGTAATAGCTCTCTTTGAACCTTCCGTCTTTTCTTTCCCATTCCAGAAACACGGATAAGATGTAAGAGAAGCACAGTCTGCCCCCTGTGTGGAGTTTGCTGACGATGGTGATGAGCCGAGCGTTCTCGTCATAGCTGAACATGATGATCGGTTGCTCGAGAGTCTTGACTACCCAGAGGTTGAGAAATTTTATATCGTTTTTCATTCTGTAATTCACCAGATCTACCCCCACAACGAACACATCCTGCCCTAGCCCTTTATCCCCAATTCCAATATCGCTTCCTCCGCCACCGGCCCATCGCCGGCTGCATCGGTTTCCAAGTAGGCATCAATATCGAACTTGGTAAACTTGACGCAGGTGCGTGTCCCTAGCTGCAAGTTCATGATGCTCTGTTCGGAAATATTGTTCCAATTCTTGTTGAATTATACTTCAGCGAGGCTTACGTCCCAGTTGCCTGTCAGGCTCACTCTCTGAGCCAACTTGGGAGTGTAGTCGTTTAGGGCGTTGTTTGGAAACTGGTCCAGACTAGCGTTCGCCGGCAAAGTCATGAAACAGAATCTCCCTTCTTCAAGTCTCTGGCAGGGATCCAACGGTTGTGGATGTGTCGTAACCCTCGTATTGAACGTAGTACTTTTTCTTGCACCCTTTCCCCTTCGTTTTCAGGACCTTGTCTACTCGATGGTAGTCCAAACCTTCCTTTTTAACTACTTTCTGAAGTTCGTGCAGGTAGAGTTGTCCTTTGATGATTTCCCCGTTGCAGTCTTTTAGCCTCGCCGTAACTTTCCCCAACCCTCCTCTGGGTACCAGGATGTGGGTCACGAAAAATATCTCTCAGGACCACATGCCTCGATAAGCTTTGTCGAACTTGCCCATCGCGATGGATATCCTGACTTGATCTCCCATGGCCGTAGAGACGTTATTCTTCTTGGCGGGTCTAGTCATGGCATGGCCCAACTTCTTCAAGTCCGCGCCGTAGATCTTGCGCCACAGTCGCTAGTGATTTTTGTGTTTGACGTCGTCGGGCACCATTTTCGTTCTGGAGTGCATGCTCTTGTTGTAGGTATCCACGATCTTTTGAATAACGGGCACGTACTCCAAGGTCCCTTTGGCGGTGAAGTGTTTGTGCAAGAGGCTCTTCAAAATTCTCTGGAACCGTTCAATCTTGGACGACTTCACGTCTTCGTTCTCGGTGGTGTATACCTTGATGCCAAGGGCTTCGAAGAGATCCTGGACCGCTCAAGCTCGAAACTCGACACCTTTATCCGAAGTCAGAAAGCTAGAGGTGGAAGGCATGCGTCGAAACATCTTTTCGATAGCGCGAACCATTT
Source organism: Lithobius niger (assembly GCA_023313725.1). Lineage (NCBI taxonomy): Eukaryota > Metazoa > Arthropoda > Chilopoda > Lithobiomorpha > Lithobiidae > Lithobius > Lithobius niger. Next base: position 64,914 of record JAHWFP010175226.1, read on the forward strand.
CAGTTGCCGATTTTGTTTTCAACATTTCCAGCCAAACTTTGAGACTGAAACCATCCATGCAAGTGAAAATGTACCTGTACGGTTCGTTGTAACATTTCAAGCTGATCATATCACTGAGATCGCATTCCATTTGGCTGCCAACTTCTCCCATAATGATCTTGTTCCTGGGAAATCTGTACCTGACCTCTTTGTGGCTGGTGTCAGCATCCTGCCGCTCCAACTACTCTTTGATCCGATCGAGATCGTATTTCTTCTCCTTTTTCTTAGCTCTAGCCAGCAACTTGGACGATGTGCCGTAAATGGAGGCCGCGCTCAGATCGTTATAGTAGATCTTGTTCAGATATTGCTCCATGGTTTCCAGTCTTGAGGATGTTTGGCCCTGCTGCTCCTCCGCAGCATGGGTGTCGAATAGACAGGCGTCTTCTTCTCTTCCTTCTTGAGGGCCGTTATGGTTGAGAGCATGGACGGTGTCAGGATGGGTGGAGAGAGGCTAGTAGTGGGACTAAGCATGGTGCTGACGGTGGTGGACGAGGGAGTCGTCGTTGTTGAAGCTGCGGCTGTGGTAGTGGCTTCGGCCGGGACGGCCGACCTGGTCCTAAACTGCTCCACGAATGCGTCCTTCTGCTGTTCCAACTGTCCTATAAATTTTCTCCTTGTAATCGAGAGGCAGACTGTCGTTTCTCAGGATGGCGTCGATCTGAGTCTGTATGGCGACCAGTTTTCTGTTGAGAGCTCCTTCGGGCAGGTACTGAAATCCGTGAGGTTGAGCGGCTAATGCTAGTGTGGGCGACTCCCGGGCAGGAGCACCATCTTCCGTAGAAGACTCATTCTTCTTCTTTACTTGTTGAGCAGTCCACCCAAGAGGGATATGGCTGCTGGGACGAGGTACTGAATGAACCCTCCCGACTGCACCAAAGCCTGTTTTCTAGCTTTAAACGATGCCTTCTTGGAGCCAAAGAGTCTGATCTGTTTCTGGTATCTTTTCAGCTTGGTCCTAGCTGCTGGGCTGATGGGGAGTCGATTGTTGAGAAGGTTCAAGGCTATTTCTGACAGGCAGTCGATCTGAAACTTGTCCACGTTCTTCAGTAAAGCCGCTCGCTGTCGTTTGTTGTTCCTACACAGCGTCTGTAACAGAGCACTGTGTTTGCGTACCCGTTCCATCTCACGTGCTCAGAGCGAATAAATGATGCATGGAGCCTCGTCGGGAAATATAGACGTCCTGAGTCTCGTCAGGTCGTGGGACTTGGAGTGCAGGTCCACCAATAGGTAACCGAAATCTTTTAGACCAATGGCATTCCTGTAAGCCTCCAAGAATTGTTTGGTCTTGCCGGGGTAAATTTGCGAAGCGAAAAATGTCTGTCATTCCACATAGGCCATCAAATAAACCCAGCCTCCTACTTCATCAACAATACCTGCATTACAGACGTATCAGAAGTACGGAACCTCGAGATTTGGTTGACATCTGATTTAAAATCGTCTCTGCATTGCAGGAATGTGTCCACGGCAGCATTTAAACGACTTGTGAATGTGAACCGTTGTTTTTGATCGGGAAATATCACAACTAAGATCTGGGCTTTTAAAGTCTTTGTCCGGCCATTTTTGGAATATGCAAGCTCTGTGTGGTCACCATACCTCTTGAAGGATACTGACCTTGTTGAGTCGGTGCAGCGACGTTTCACGAAGAGCTTGACAAGTTTGCGTGAGATGCCCTACTGTGCACGCTAGCAGAAAGGCGGTCTTGAATCACTTGAGCTTCGCCGTTTGAAATCTTATCTCATTTTGGTTTTGAAAATTCTCCACAAACACACAAATTTTGTCCTGCCATTTTTTGAATTGAGCACGGTACACTCCACCCATGGGCACTCGTTGAAACTGGTGGCCCCAAGGGTAAATCGTGACTGTAGGCAAAATTTTTTCTCCGTTCGGTTTATCCCAGCCTGGAACTCCCTTCCTGAGAGGACAGTCTCGGCAAATTCCACTGCAGCCTTCAAACATGCTTTGTGCGGGCTCTTCTTTGAACGTTTCTTGAAGCGGCCGGGGTAGGTTGGGCAGTTGCGGGCATCACCTGGTGACTGATCAGGCTTTTAGTTTTAGGATTGGTGTTAGTGGGACAGTCTCCCTTTCCAATACCTTGCCACACATGTGATCAAAAATTAATTTATTTATTATTTAAGTGCTTATCTGCCATTTGTCTCTCAGATTGCGCAACAAGATGTAATACTGACTGTTGAGCGCTATGGTCCTCTGGTTCTTGCCCTGGCAGTACAGATTCTGAGCAAAGTAGCAGATGTTGAACTTGTTGTGGTGACCGAAACGTGTGAACCAGTCTGACATGTTACAACCTGCATTGCTCACGTTCTCCATTTGATAGTCAAGGATCATAAGTTTCTCTACCGAGGCGTTGTATCGGTCTGGTGGCATGGGAAATCCCTTGTGAAACCGAATCTAGTCCCAATACTTTTCCATCCATGGCAGGTAGTTGTTGTAATACCAGTGTATCTGTTCGATTTTGAAATCCGTCATCTCGTCCAACTGGTCTATCAGTTTCAGAGTCCAGCTCGTTTTGCCCGAAGAAATGGGTCGGGTGTCCCAACGACACAGAGGCGAACTTGTAATTATTGTAACCGTATTTGTCGAAGTTCCAGCCGTGTTTTCTAAGATGACAAATCCGAAAATCTTCGTCGAATAGAGTCTTGATTTTATAATATATTTGGATGATATGGGGAGGCCAATTCTCCCTTCCATCGTACCTAGCCTAGGACCCTCCATTTATTGAGTAAGGATAGGGCAGCTCGAGCCATTCTATTTCCTCGATTATGCTATAGCATAAATGGCGAGCCTCTTTGACACTGAACAGTTTGAAAACTTTAACGATCGCATCATTCCTCAGTATCGAATATTGATGAGAAGGGTCATGTTGTTCCGTTCCCATGTTTATAGCTGCTCTAAGCTGGAACTTCCTGTATAAATAAAATACGAATAATACATCTTTTGTTGAAGGAGGGTGTTATAAGCTAACTGCTTTTTCACCTATTATTTTTTTGTAAGTTAGTTCTTTAGTTGTGATACTGTGTGGGTGGACGCCCAACATCACTCGTACTAAAAACTCCAATACCAACGTAGGTGTTAGCATACTCTTGTACACACTACGTCCTAGCCCTTTTCAACTTCAACAATATCATTGCAAGTGATTGGAGACTTTGAACACAAATCTCTTTCAGTCAAGAACCAAGTCGCCACGCTTTCGTACACACTACAAAACAAACTAAAGCTCCAATAGTCACGTAAGTGTTACCGTCATGGTCATCAGCAGCCCCACGAAATCTCTTAGCATCTTAATCGTTACCTCCATGCACATACAATGTTCCCATACTCTCTTAACAACGTAAGTGTTACCACGTTTTGCTACTAAAGTTGCAATAGACTCGTAAGTGCTAGCATGCTTTTAGTGCTCACTACAAACAACACCCACAACCAATCGTACACAACTTTACTAAAACTCTCCAATACTAACGTGAGTCTGTGCTTTTGTACAAACCAATTACTAAATAAACTCCTAGCCCTTTTCAACATCACTCGTACTAAAAACTCCAATACCAACGTAGATGTTAGTACACACTACCCACTCTTGTACACACTACGTTCTAGCCCTTTTCAACATCAGTCATACTAAAAACTCCAATACCAACATAGATGTTAGCATACTCTTGTACACACTACGTTCTATCCCTTTTCAACTTCAACAATATCATTGTAAGAGATTGGAGGCTTTGCACACAAATCTCTTTCAGTCAAGAACCAGGTCGACATGCTTCGTACACACTACAATACAAGGCATGCTAAAGCTCCAATAGTCGCGTAAGTGTTACCTCCATGGGCACATCAGCTCTTAGCATCGTAATCGTTGCCACCATACACACATAACGTTCCCATACTCTCTTAACAGGGTAAGTGTTACCACGTTTTGCTACTAAAGTCGCATTAGACTTGTAAGTGCTAGCACGGTTTTGGTGCTAGTAGTGGTAATTTACGATATTAGGACACACATACCCCCCACCCCATGACGTACATTACTTCCGGTCACGTGACCTATGACGTCACATCCGGTCACGTGACCCAAGATGGCGGCGCCCATGAAAACCGGAAGCCCCATTCGTCAATCTGGACGAGGGTGGGAAAGTGCTTTTTGCTAACTTTTTGAGTCCTTTTGCTACCTTCCTGATGTCATCCAAGATGGCGGCGTCCATGCTAACCGGAAGTGACGTCATTAAAGATGGCAGCACCCATGCGAACTGGAAGTGACGTCATTCAAGATGGCAGCACCCATGCGAACCAGAAGTGCGGCCATTTTTCAAGATGGTGGCACCCACTTTTTAAAATTTCATCGATCTGGAGGAGGGTGGGAAAGTGATTTTTTTTTTTACTTTTTTTTAGCATGCTGGTAGTGTGGCCATAGCCAAGATGGGTCACCGGGTCACCGGGTCGAGGTAAAATTTGTCCTTTTGCTACATCAGTGTCCTTTTCATACCAAAAAATGTCCTTTCGCTATATGAGTCTTATTGCCAACTAAATGTGTCTGAGTGGAAAGGTCACATGACCGGAAGTGACGTCATCCGAGAGGGTAGTGCTAATGCTTTTGGGGCATTCGCATTGTAAGAACTCTAAAAAGCTTTCAAAGCAAAAAAATCACGAATTAGCAGCATTTTGTTGGTTCCCAAAACTGGAGGGGTCGTGCGAATGCTCTGTGAGCTTTTGCATTGTGATTACTTTAAAAAGCTCTCGAGCGCTTCAAAGTGTAAAAATAACGTATTAACTACATTTTGGGGGTTCCCAAAACTAGAGGGGTCATGCAGATCCTTTTTGAGCTTTCACACTGTGATAACTCTAAAATACTTCAAAGTGCAAAAGTGATGAATGAGCTACATTTTAGGGTTTCCAAAACAGGAAGAGTCATGTGAATGCCCTTTGAGCTTTCATATTTTTTTCTCCTTTCTGAGTATACCGTGTTTAAAAAAAAGGCAACATCATGGATTCTTGTTCAATTATTCTCGCCAGCAAAGATACTGATTTGAGAAATAATTTAAACACTCCCATCCATTTGGACTCGGAAAAAAGTTACGAATTGGCTTTGCTTAATTTAGACACGTACAATAGCATACACAACACCACCTCAAAATATAACTAAATTCAGTACATAACCAATGCTTGTGTCTCCTGGCAGAAAGTGTTAGTCACCCCGGGGGCTTACGAAATCGAAGATTTAAATAACTTTCTCAATTCGGCGATAGATGCAAATGGGCGCAACAAGGATGCGATTACGATTCTTCTGAATCTAAACAATTTAAGAGCCAACTTGATAATTACCGATCCGATTTACGGCTTGTACTTTTCGGGCAACAAGAGTTTGGCTCTAGTTTTGGGGTTTGAATTGGGCAAATATATGAGCAGTCGAGAAAGTCAAAATACTGTCGACGTTATGAGCATCTTTACAATTTCCGTACACATGGATATCATAGGCAATTCTTACCTAAACAACGATACTCAGCCCACTTTACATTCCTTTTATCCCAATTCACCACCCGGTTCCAAAATCATTGAGTCCCCGCTTATTTTAATATACCTCCCAGTTACTAAAAAATTAATCAGAAATATAAGAGTTTGGCTCCCTTCCCAGACCAACAAGCCATTGGATTTAAATGGTGAGACGCTCACGGTGCATCTTCATTTGAGATCTAAATTTAAAAAAAGGATAAAAATGCTTGTGTTTGGAAAAAAAGGGAAAGGACTTAATTTTAACTCTAATAATAAAAAACAAACGGTTTGACACCTAGAAACAAAGCTCTCATCATATTCAAAACGACACCCAGAAAATGAGCATAGTAGAAGATTACTTAAAAATCAACGAACCTTTGGTGTATGATTCGTTGGTCGAGTCTTACACGTACCACGAATATAATCCTATTGTTGGCACTAATCTCAACAATGTAAATTCGGAAATCCGCATACACGTAGAATACCAAGATTTATTTCTGCATGTTGCTAACAGTTACCTCCTGTCCTGAGGTTACTGAAGGATGATGACTCTGCTTACACAGACGCTGACATAGCTAGTCTTATTAATATTGCTCCCATGTTCCTGTTTTCTAACAACAAATACCATCTCGGTGATAAACAAGTCGACGAGTTAAATTATCCGGGGTTCGGTATTCTGATGAAGGGACTGCTCACCTATGGCTCGGCGCAGCAACCAGCTCTTCTCGGCCAGTGCTGAGCATCGGATAGTGCGGCTTCAGTCGCTGCTGAACTAAGAGACAACTTGGGATACAAACAGCGGCACGCGTCCATCATCGTTGAAACAACTTCCTCTGTTGAAAAAGTTCTAGCTTTTCAAACTAACAGGCAGGACTCTTTAGTCAAAAATCCTGGCATGTTCGATCACTGCAGTCTTCAAGATGCTCACGTGACTCTAAATTTAGAAAGATATCCGTTTCTCGATTTGAACGCAAATTATGCTACTGGAGAGTACGACGGCTTGTACAGAACGGCGCAGCAATTTAGGCAGCTGTACTACGACACCAATGACTTGAGTTTTGACTTGTTTCAGTTCAAGAAAGCCTATCCTCTGGTGGTGTTGGATTGCTCCAAACAGTCCGAGAAGCTTCAATCGGGAATTGTGAACATACAAGTCAAACTAAAGTTTAGAGCAGCCGTGCCGGCTTACACTACCTGTCACGCTCTGCTCATTGGTGACAGGAAAATGAATCTAAAGTTGGACAGAGGCAAAGTCGAAGTTGTTTATTAAATAGTAATAATAAAAAATATACTATGGCGCTCAAAACAAAGTCGCGAAAAAAGAAAGGCTGCTTTTTGCCATTAGCTCTGTTAGGAACGATTTTAGCCAGGATTGGAGGAATGGCGGGTGGAACTGCAGGGGTGGCACAAAACGATGCAAAAATTCTAGCTGAACTCGTGCGACATCACAAGCAAGTGGAAAGTTCTGGCACGAATAAAAAAAAATAATCAAAAAAAGAAGAAAAAAAATTGCCCCGTGGCAGAGGTCTTTACTTAAGACCACCCAAGGCTTTATCGACTTCAATAAACCTTTAACAAACTTTGATTTAATACTGATTGGCTAGAGTATTGAAAATTCCAAAATTCAGAGGTACTTTTAGTAAAGACACGCTCCCCTTAAAACTCTGGCCTACTGGTGAAAATGGAGTAGTAAACTTGGAAGATTTCCAAGATGGAGATGGAAGTCATTGGGTCGCCTATTCCACCGTTTCGGGAGAACCTTGTTATTTCGATAGTTTTGGCAATATGGGTCCTATCCGGTCTGTGGCAAACTACTTGGGACCGGTAATAAAATACAATTATGAACCCATACAAAACTTTGACCAGATTTGGTGCAGTCACTTTTGCCTATTTTTACTAAGCACCTTCTCTAAAGCTCGTAATTACGAAGCTGTTTTAAATAGGATGAGACGAGTCATCTATTGAAAAGTTACGTGCAAATCTAACTGGAAATAAACGTCTTCTGGGTGAAACTCTTCGAATGCCTCTACCATGATGAGCATATTTTTTTCCTATTACGTGAGGATTTTCTAAAACGGTAACTGTCGAATTTCTCCCTTTACTTTTATAATGTAAAGCGCTCTTGTACCTATTTTACATTTAGCAATTAGTGCAATGCTCAGATCGCTGCAGTAGAAAATTGCTTTATGAATTAAACCTGAACTCGTACACACGTAGCTGGAGAGAGGACCGGAATTAACGAACCAATTGATTGCTTTTTCCAAAGGGCTTTTCATGCTGAAACTGATCAGCATGAAACTGTTTGCATGCACAAATTTCTTTGTAGCCGCTTCACTCGGCAAAGTTGGTATGCTTAGGTTTCTAATCTGTTTGTTCGTGGTATTAAAGTGCTCTTTTCAATCGTCTTGTAACAAGCAATTGTTGGCGATGAATACTTTAGTAACAGCATCATTCGCCAAAGTAGGATCGCCTAAATTTCTAATCTGCTTGTGCGTTGCGTTGAAGTATACTTTTTGGTCGTCTTGTAATAAACAATTCCTATCGACGTAACCTTTTGATGCTGCGTCAGCAGCGTGCCGGGGGAAAGCAATGTCCTTAATTTGCCTTTTTCTTCTCGTAGAAATTGAAACTTGAACTCGTACACACGAAGCTGGAGAGAGGACCGGAATTAACGAAACAATCGCTCGCTTTTTCCAAAGGGCTTTTCATGCTGAAACTGATCAGCATGAAACTGTTTTCATGCACAAATTTCTTCGTAGCCGCATCACTCGGCAAAGTTGGTATGCTTAGGTTTCTAATCTGTTTGTTCGTGGTATTAAAGTGCTCTTTTCAATCGTCTTGTAACAAGCAATTGTTGGCGATGAATACTTTAGTAACAGCATCATTCGCCAAAGTATGATCGCCTAAATTTCTAATCTGCTTGTACGTCGCGTTGAAGTAAACTTTTTGGTCGTCTTGTAATAAACAATTCTTATTGACGTAACCTTTTGATGCTGCGTCAGCACCGTGCCGGGGGAAAGCAATATCCTTAATTTGCTTCTTCTTCCCGTAGAAATTCCCATCAGCATCATCTACATACATCGTATTTTTTCCATTCTAGAAATGGCGGAAGCCAACTCTTCGGAGAGAATAGTAATGGCAGGAGGCAAGTCGGTTTTAAGATTCTGAACTTCCGTTGCCAGAGTACTGATCTGAGAATAATTTACCACACCTTCAGGTTCGATAGCAGCTCCTACTGTAGTTACACGCTTGCTTTGAATGTCGTAGTTTTTCCGGGGGTTAAAACGTATCCTAGTCCCGGCTGTTCTCTCGGACCAACTCCCATCACTTCACCGTCCCTCGTCCTTTCAATGCTTGTCCAAAGTTATTGAACGAAATCTTTTTTTTAAATACAAGACATTTTTTTAAATGAGGCTTATTTTTAAAATTTCTCGTACATAATAAAAGGAAGAACCTCAAAATGTCTCAACCATCCTGGCAAACGAATCTTTCCAATCTCTTGCAAAAAAACTTGCTGAAAGTTAAGAACGACAAAGGCACAAAGATTAAGAACGGTGTAAAGTATTCGTTGCCTCCTTCCATTTAGTTTCAAGATTTAAAGGGTCCGGGGACTTCCGTTTCGGATGAAAAATCGTAAGAGATGGATTTCACCCAGCGACACGGAAACTAAAAACTGTTAAAAAATCTAAAACGGTACATCTGTAAAAAACTAGAGATCGAGTTTGATGAGCAAAAACCTGTGTCCTTGACTACGTTCAATTATCCCAATTCTATGCACGCGACTTACCCCCGTTACCCCTCTTGCGAAAAGGTGAACGAAGGAGATAAACCGTTCTGTCTTAGAAATTGGGTGTACGAGAACATTCATAAAACTAGAGGGAAACTTAACAAAATTGTTATCGACAAACCCTGGTTTAACTTGCCATCTTACAATGTTTTAAACTTGACAGAAGTCACCAGGAAAATTACCGCAGTATATGTCACTGAGGATTCTCCCAGCAACGTGAAATTATGGTGCAACATAGACTATGGAGTAGGTTATTCAGATGTTTCCAAAGACAAATTTACAGCTGAAGACTTTATGGGTTTGGTATCTCTGTAAACATTAAAAATGTGTAAATAAAAAAAGCTATGAAAATTAAAAACTATGACTTTTTTGTACCTAAGAAATAACCTAAAAATCATCATTTCTACCTTCGAATATCAGATGTCTAACCATAGGACCCGCAAATTGCAGGGCAAATTGTGTGGTGCAGTGGCAACCCGGACCACTGCACTGTGACTGAGATTGGTGCTAATGACCAAGTTGTCGACGCGCCATTAAGCCTCAACCCCCCCCCCCGCAAATTGCTGTAAAACTAAGTTACTGTTTAATTTCATCTGTAATGTAAGATGGGTCGACTACGACCAGTTATTTATTTATAGTAAAACTTTATGTCAGTCAAAGTACAAAGCTTTGCAGTCTATATTTGGTGAAATTGAGGAAAAAATAGGACAGAATATCGCTTTTTTTCACTATTTTCAAATCGATTTAATTCCACCCGAAGTACTGGACCCAAATTATCGAAACCTGATTGTTTTTGATGATTGCCTTTTGGACAAACAAAAAAACATCGAACGTTACTTCGCTCAAGGGCGTCATTCAAACGCTGATGTTTTTTATTGCAGTCAGTCCTACACGAAAATTCCTAAACAATTAGTTAGAGACAATGCAAATTTATGAATTCGTTTTCCGGTAGATGAGTTAAATTTGAAACACGTTTACGAAAATCACGTTGCACCTGACATGGAAATTTCAGACTTTAAAATGTTGAGTCAAAATTGTTGAAAAAAGCCTTATGGGTTTTATCGATTAACAAAGCGTTAAACGAGGGGAGATATAAACGTTCATTTTTGCCTATTAAACAAGAGAATGGAAACAAAACGAGAAATCGAAAAACTCAAAAGACGTTTAACTAAAAAGTTTTTAAATCAACATTCGGGGGAGGGGGAACAAGAAGAATTGCTACAAGAATTTGTTAAACCGGTAGTAAGCACCCAGAAACCGAGACCGGTCCTCGGTGCAGCCACGCAAAGTACGCCGATTAATAACACTTTAGCCACGTAAACTAAACCGATTAAAAACACTCTAGCTACGCAAACTACACCGATTAAAATTTACAAAGAAGAAGGTAATGATGAAGAAGAAAGTTACGAAGATGACTATGAATCACTAGCTCTCTCACCCTCCTCTGCACCTTGTCAGAAAACATCTCTTGATTACAGCCTCGCCCAATATTCAAGTCCGGCTGTAACTTCTATAATGCGAATTCCACCGCACTCCAAAACTGAATATGCGACAAGGAGAACCGGTCCACAACCCTACATAAAGTCCCTACATATTTTGCAGTGCAAGCTAGACACATTTCTACCCCACCTGAGCTTTCTAATCTCACAACGCTAAGGTCCCACGATAGTTTATTACCTGGTCAAAATATTGGAGACACCTCTAAATATTTCTTGATAAAATTTTTCGAAAATTCCCAAGACACTGACCCAGTATTCGGATTACAGTATGATAATAAAAAAGGTGAGCTGACATTCAGTAATAAAGTCGTTAAAATCTTTGAGAACGATATAGTGGTCGAGGGGGAGCAATACGTGGGAAGATGCGGGCTTTGGAATTTGCTAGTTTTCAAAAATTTGAAAGAAACTACCCTCGTGCCGGAAGTTAAAGCAGCTTACGCGGCCATGTTAAAAGAATACTAAAGCTATTTATCAGAACAACGACCCAAAAACTAACAAACCCAAATCTAATCGTAGCGTCAAATACAGGACTGTTATCGCTTCGATTTGGGAAGACATGAAGAAAACAGGGACGGGTATGGTTAAAAAAGCGGGTAGTAGAGTTGATTATAATAATTATGATAATCCTAATGATTTGATTAATCGACTGAGACTTTTGTACAAATCTAGTTTAGCCGGTTGTGACGGGCATAGAAATGAGATGGTCGAAATTTTATCAGAAATGCGGCAAAGACAAATCATAACTGCTCGGGAAAAACGGGTGGCTTATAAAAATTTAGGTTTAGGTTAAAAAAAATCGTACATAAACAAAGAACCATGGAATCAAAAAATATCAAGATGAGGTACTGCGTCAAATGTAATCGTCAAATTTCTAACGGCCCCTAGCCTTCCGTTATCATCACCGCAAAAAATAACAGGCAGATGCAGGTTGTATTTTACGAGGTGTGCGGGACGAAAAGAGCTTCCTTTATCAAGTCTGGGAAAGGATTCGTAAACAAACTCATAGATAAGTTACCTCTCGAAATGCATTTGCCGTGCTACCAATACTGCGGTCCAGGAACTAAACTTGAAAAAAGATTGGCTCGAGGAGACCCTGGAATTAATAAACTAGACGAAGCGTGCAAAGGACACGATATCATTTACTCCGAGAGCTCGGACATGAAAGATCGGCACGCCGCTGCTGAAGTTCTAATTGCTAAAGCTCAAAGAGTGAGAGATGATAATTCTCTGGCGTGGAGGGTAAAGCTAGCCGCTTCGATCATTAATAAAATCATGAAAACAAAACTTAAGTTATTCTGGCCAATTCTGGACAATCTTTCTGCCCCTACGATGATCGGAGGTTTCCCGGATCGAATCCCCGGGATGGCACCTCCCTTTACCAGATATTTCTACTTCTCTAAAAGTCTGGTAATGTTCAAAATTGAGCCGGTTCAACCATACAAGTATTAAGTTGCTTTGGCTGACTTAAGGCTCAAAGAAATTATACTAAAAAAAAAGTTTGGAGTGGGAATCAAAAAAATGGATCAACTCGTAAAAGAACTTCACAAACCAACCCGAAAAGATTTTCCAAGACGGAAAGTGATTGTACTGAGCCTAAATGATCTATGGCAGGCTGACTTGGTGGAGATGATACTGTACGTAACCTAAATAAAAGATTTAACTACCTACTGACTTGCATTAATGTCATGTCCAAGTTCACTTGGGTCATTCCCCTTAAATCTAAATCCGGCGTAGACAATACCAAAGCTTTCAGCAAAATACTCGCAGGAAATTTACAAATCAATTTAGGTAGCAAGTTCTACAATAAAGACTTCAAAGCCCTACTCAAGCGTGATAACATCAACATGTACTCTACGTACTCTGAGAAGAAAGCGAGCGTGGTAGAATGTTTCAACATAACCCTACAAACTCGAATGTGGAAAAGATTCACTAGGCAGGGGACTTACGAGTGGATGCACATTATCGACGAGTTAGTTTCCAATTACAATGACACGGTTCATTCTGCCATAAAACTTAAACCGAGGGAAGTAACCAAACGTCACGAACCGTTGTTGAGACGAACTAGTACTAAACGGGTGTTGAACAAACCCAAATTTGCCGTAGGAAATAAAGTCAGGATTTCTAAAGTAAAGAAAATTTTCGATAAGGGGTATTTGCAAAATTTTACTAATGAAGTTTTCACGGTCCACAAAGTGCAAAAAATTCAGCCGGTTACTTATCTTCTAAAAGACGAGTCTAGTGAACCGGTGCTCGGAGGTTTTTACGAACCGGAACTTCAAAAAAAATCTAGTTACCAATTTGTTTTTAGTAGAACATATATTGCGTAAGAAGAAAGGAAAAGATGGGAACATGCTTTACTTCGTTAAATGGAAGGGCTATGACTCCAAGTACAACAGCTGGACGGACAACATTAGCAACTTAAATAAATATGGCCTGTCCGTGTAAAAATATTTCGCTGCAATAAACATTAAAAAAAAATTATTTTCTTCCCTTTCCTTCCTCATTTTTTTTCTTCCATTCCTCAACTTTTTTTTCCTTAATAATAAAAAGAGATAAATATTTTACAGTCTCACAGAGGATAAGAAAACTTTCACGTGTGTGTACTGTGCTAGCAGTTTCCCATCACAAGCCGAGCTGTGGGAACATCTACGGTTCCATCATCCATTTGATGCGGAAGAATGTGATTGCTTCCACGACAAGCTGCCTGACTTTCTCAAGAGTCAGTCACCCCCATCTCGAGATGAAGGATTGGGCCACCAGCGATATGAGATGCCCCTAGTGGGAGAATGTGTCATCAGCGATCCGCTTCAATTCCTGCTATCTATATGTGTAGCACTGCAAGTGATGATAGAAGTTTGTTTACGCCAACTTGTAACCTGCAAAGCCCAGATCAGCTTCGGCATAGAGTTTGCTAGGGACGGAGCATTCATTCAAGCGGGATTCTGGTCGAAATATTCTGAAATACACAATCCCAACGACATTGCAGCTGCTGGATGAGGCTTTTGAAAAAATCCAATAATCCATCGATGCTTTCGCCGAGCGGAGGCAGCGGCTGTGTTATATCTTGCATCCATAACCTATTAATCAGAGTGTCGAGGTATAAGCCGCTGCGTGCATCGTCGTATATCCCTCTTCCAAAAGCGATCACTGCCAAGAATAAAGCGATAGTGAACGCTTAAAATTTAGATGATCATAAATGCTTTCTGTATTCCGTACTGGCCGCTGGTTTGCAGTTGGACACCGTCGACCCAGAAGATTACTGCGAGTTTGAGGATATGCTTTATATTTCCGCACTGTCCTACCCTACTAACATCGCTAAAATCGATAAGTTTGAAAAGGAGAACGATCTTTCAATCGATATCATCGGTTAGGGCCACGAAGAGGAGCTACACCCTCTTCGCGTCTCTAAAAATTTGGACGGACTTCCGATTGACCTTCTCTATCTGTTTGACGACGACGATGATGATTAGGAAACCTTAAATACTCATTATTGCGCCATTACTGATATAGCTGCTTTTCTACGTTATCGAGGTTCGGGCTCCCACGCCAAATTCTATTGTAGGAACTGTTTCGCCGGTTTCGGAGGAGAATGGATGCTCCTGGCCCATAAGAAAGATTGCGTCAAAATTAACCCCGTTCAAGCTCTTAGATTCAAGAACCTGGGAGAAAACTCTCTCACATTCAAGAACTTTAGCCATCAAAATCCCTAACCTCACATCATATACGCCGATTTTGAATGCTTCCTGCGCCCCGTTCAAACCGCTCAACCGGATGCTTCGACTCGTTCAACCACCGAAATCCATCAACACCTTCCTTGCAGTTATGGCTACGTCTTGGTGGGACATGACGGAAAGATTATACGTCACAACTACCACTTGGGAGAACACGCGGTCGACGTATTTTATAAATGTATGGAAGAAGAAGCTCGACATTACGCGAGCCTGATAAAGAATACAAAACCCCTCCACCTCACCCCGTCTGAAGAAACCGAATTCAAGAATGCTCCCGTTCGTCATTATTGTGGGAAACCCTTCAAAAAGTGCAACCAGAAAGCAAATATTGACGGGGAAGTACGGCTCGTCAACAATAAGGTGAGGGATCATTGGCACATCAGAGGGAAATACAGAGGAGCTGCTTATCCAAACTGTTACCTAACCGCTCGAGAAAGAAAAACCATTCCCGTCGTGTTCCACAGCCTGGAAGGGTACGACATGCACCTTCTAGTACCCGCAGTCCACAACTTTCCGGGAAAAGTAGATATTATTGCTCGCAACACTGAGAGGTTTCAGACCATAACAATTAAGGAAGACGTCAGCAAGATAAACCTTCGTTTTATAGATAGCGTCAACTTCTTAAACGCTTCTCTGGATACTCTAGTAAAGAACCGCAGGAACGACAATAGCGGCTTCCCCATCCTCGAGGTGGCACTAAACTCTGGATTGATATCTGCATGGTTTATGGAGGAAACCATCCGGGAAAGGGCGCTGAACATTTTAACGCAGAAGGCGTTTACCCGTACTAATACATACGCGACATGTCCGTTTTCGATGAAGAAAATCTGCCATCGAGACACTCGTTCTACTCCCGGTTGAAAGACGGGATGTTGGCGGGAGACGAGTAGGTGCGGGCGCTTAACCTCTGGCTGAGAATGAAATCGAAGGTATTCCGAACCTACCACGCAATATACCAAATGACCGTAGTTTTTCTGCTCGCCGACGTCTTCGAAGATTTTCAGAAACTGTGCCTCGAAACCAACAACCTGAACACATGCTATTACATCTCCACTCCAGGGTTCAGTTGGGCAGCTCTCCTTAGGATGCAGGATCCCAAATTGGTGCTATTCACGCACGCCGGGAAGCACAATCTTATATCTTCCGACACCAGAGGAGGAGTTTCGTTCGTCGCAAAGAGGCATTCGAAGCCAATGACAAGTACCTTCCTCTTTACGTCCCTAGCTAACCCTCCCTATACATAATGGACTGGGATATGAACAACCTCTACGGTTTGGCCTTTTTGCGCTCATCTCCCCTACGACAAGTTCCGCTACCTAACCAGGGAGGAGATCAGAACTTTGGACGTAGACATCGTACCGGACGATGCCGACGTGGGGTATATACAAGTCGACCTTGAGTACCCCAAAGAGTTGCACGATGTGCACAATGATTATCCACTAGCTCCAGAGAAGATCAATATTGGAAAGGAGCTGATTTCCCCTTTTTCTCTGAATCTGGTGGTGAACCACAAGATCAAGTCCTCTTCCAACACTAAACTCGTCCCGAACCATCTGCACAAGAAGAGATACATTCTTCACTACAGGAACTTGAAATTCTACCACCGGCACCGACTAGTAATTTGGCGTATCAGAAGAGTCCTAGCCTTTAACCAAAAACCATGGATGAAATCCTACATCGAGTTCAACACCGCAAAAAGGCAAGAAGCGACCGCTCCTTTCGCCAAAGACTATACTTCAAATTGCTGAATAATTCGGTGTTTGGAAAAACCATGGAGAATAAACAAAGTCGCCTCGACGTGAAGCTGTGTACCGATGAGAAAATGGCACTGAAATCCACCTCCCAACCGCACGCCGAATCCTTCATGATCCTAAACAAAAACATGGTGCAACTCAACCGCAGCGTCTGTAGCGCACTGTGCGATCTTCCGACCTACTTCAGAGTTACCATACTGGAACTCTCCAAACTCTTCATGTTCTAATTCCATTACGCGTACATTCGGCCAAAGTACGAAGACCGTGCCAAACTCCTTTTCACGGACACGGACAGCCTCTGCTACGAAATCGAAACGGAAGACGTCTACCGAGATATGCTCTCTGACAAACACCGTTTCGCCACGAGCAACTACCCGTGTTGGGGTGGGCAGCGTCCCCATCTTAGGGTTCATCGGACTCAGGTAAAAAATGTACTCGATTAAACCTCTGAGAGGAATATCAAGAAGGCCAAGGGCATCCAAAGCTCGTTCGTGAAGAAACATTTGAGCTTCGGCGACTACGAAGCGGCCCTAAACTCTGAAGCACCTCCGCAGAAGGGAAGCTGGGCCAAGATTTCCAACGTCGGCCACGAGCTGAGTACCATCAGAATATTGAAATCCCTCCTCTCGCCGTACGACGACAAGAGTATATCCTGGATAATGGCGAAGATACTCTAGCCATCGGTCACTACAACACTGGTGCTTGGGACTAATACGCTGACGATTTCGACTTGGACGTGGACATGATGAGCAATGAGGAGGGAGAGGAAAAATTGTCCCTCCAGTTAGAATAGCATGAAGCACAAATACCGACCGAAGGAAAAATAGCCGTGGAGAACGAGTAGGCCGTCCGCAGGTTTGCCATATTGGAGAACTGCGGGAAAAAGTTTTTGAGGATTTTGAGGCATGGAAGAAGGAAATTAGAAAGAAAGACACTATCAGCAAGAAAAAAGCTCGCGCGCAAGAAACTGAAGCGCGGAGAGAAGCTAGGTTGAAGAAAGATGCTATTAGTAAGAGTAAATGTCGCATGCAGGAAACAGAAGCGCAGACAGAAGATACGTTAAAGAAAATGGCCACTAGAAAAAGAAAAGCTCAAGCTCAAGAAACGGAGGAGGAGAGAGTGGCTAGACTCGAGAAAAAAGCCGCTAAAAGAAGAAAAGCTCAGGCTCAAGAAATAGAGGAGAAGAGAGTGGCTAGACTAGAAAAAACAGCTGTTAGTAAAAGAAAAATTCTAGAAAACGAAACGGAGGATGAAAGAAAAATTAGACTGGAAAAAAGACGAGACAAGATTATGATAATCTCCGAGCCACGTGGATTTTTGCCACGTTAAAAAAACGCGCCTGGGTGGTGTGGAAAAAAGCATCAGATTTTGATTCGAGAGTTCTCGCAATGCAAAAGTATCCTGCTACTAATATTGCCAATTCGTCATTTTCAAGCCTCGAAGCATTTTAAAGTTATCACAAGCTGAAAGAGCCCCCAATTTTGGGAACCCCCAAACTCTGAAAGCTTTCGAGAGTTCTTACAACGCGAATGCTCGTGAAGCCCCTCGGCTGTCCCGCTCGAAGTTATCAATAAGAAAGGACATTTTTTTTGGTAGCAAAAGGCCACTGATGTAGCAAAAGGACAAATTTTGGCACTGGGACCCATCTTTGCTACTTCCAGCATACCAAAAAAGGACTTTCCTCCAGATCGACGAAATTAAAAAAGTGGGTATCATGGGCACCGCCATGACGTCACTTTTGCCATCTTAGATGACGTCAAAAAGCACTTTCGTCCAGATGGGCGCCGCCATCTTGGAGGGGTGTTTCCTCATATCACCACTTGGGTGTGGTATGTTTACTTGAATGGGAGGAGATTTACTTGAGTGAGGTAGGTTTACTTGAGTGGGGGTCCTTGAGTTGGAGATTTACTTAAGTAAGGGTAGGTTTACTTGAGTGAGGGTAGGTTTACTTGAGTGAGGTTGCTCATTCGTCATCAACATGCTCCTGAAACGGGGGTAGATTTACTTGAGGATCTACTGTTCTGCATGATTCATGCAACTTTTCTGCACGCGGGGGAGGGGTGGAGGGGTATGTCTGTCCTCATATCGCAAATCCCCATTACTCTAGCACTCTACAACTCATACTAAAAAAAGAAGTCGTGTTGAAAACTCCAATAGCAACGTAGGTGTTAGCATACTTTTGCATACACTACGTCCTAGCCCTTTTCAACTTCAACAATAACATCGTAAGTGTTACGGAAAATAAAATAAAAAGGAAGTTGTGTCACCACAGTATGAAGTTAACATACAAATCATAAAAGTCCATGCTTTTTCATTAAAACTCCCCAAGAGATTGAAAGTTTTTTCTCTTTCAGTTGCCTCATAGACAGTTTTGTTCGACAGTACGATCCCCCAACTCATAACTTTTCAAAAGACGCCATACTAATGCTCCCCATGCTTTAGCTATACTAAAACAGCATTGAAAACAGTTACGCCAGCACCCCACGCACAACCTCTCTGAGCTAATGACTATAGCATCGGAATTAGTTACGTCAGTGCGCACAACATCACCCCACCGCTGCAGCCCACGCATGACCTCTCCACGCTAATGAATATAGCATTGAAATTAATTATGCCATGCTAGCGTGCGCACAACATCACCCTACTAAAAACCACCGCCTCACGCCGCAGCTCACGCGAGCCATCCTCTTGCTCCTAGCATTGCATCAGTTAGCGAGCGCTAATGACTCGTATCATGGAGACATTTACAGAAAAGCTAGGTTCACCCAAATTTAGCACTATTTGTATTAGGAAACATAACATATTACGCACCACTTGGGTGACATGTAACTACTGACGTAAGTCTTAAGAAATAAGCAGACGATGCAGATGCTCACAGACTCACTGTATGCAACCAGTAAGTTTCATCTTGCATCAGCTTGTCAAGGATTTGGTTGGTCGGTCTCTTTTTTGTTAACTACCTATACCAGTCAACAAATGGAATGTATTCCACACTGGGAACCAAAACCTTCAACTAGCTTACTGTATGCTTTCAGGTAAAATGTTGCCCCACACTACTTCAATAAAAAATCTGGGTCTTTAGTATAGCATTGAAATAAAATATATTGTCTACTCTACCAACATTGTTAAGACTGCAATTTAACGGGTTCATTGATCAAGTGATTAATTACATCTGGAGAGAAAAAGGATACTTATCAGGGCATTTAAATTATATGTGAGGACAATTTTAAAATACGCGTGCCCTGTGTGGTCACCTTATCATGTAGATAGTATTGACCAACATGATAAGGCCGAGGGAGCCCAGCATTTATTTGCAAAGCTTTTCTGTAGCTTAAAAAATACATCCTACTGTACACCTTTGATTCATACGGGGCTGGGCTCCTTAGAATTAGATTACGGTCCGACTTCTTTTTGACATATTCCATTCTGACTAACCTTTATAACTTCGACTTTTCCAAGGTCTTTCACTACCAAGCTAACAATAGGATAAGTGGCAATTCTTTGAAACTACTTGTCCCGTGTTCCAAAAGAAGTATTTTCTTAAAATAAATTTAAGAAAATACTTCTTTTGCTAACAGAGTTGCACCGTTGTGTAAATCGACCACTTTAGAAATTTTAAAGAAATAAGTACTTAAGTTTCTGTTTAAAATGTTTTAATTATTGAGCAGTGTGAAAAAATATGTAGCTTTTACTTCTAGTTTTAAGTGTAAGCATTATGTTTTGCTATGTAATAAAAGCTTCTAGTACTAGCATTTGCTTAAAATGAGATGAATAGGCTTGTGCTAGTGCTTAAAAGAAGAGATTTATTGCAACTACCAACATTTTGTTATGGAATATAAAAGAATCCATCTCAAAATATTTTTTTCCCTCAGACAAGAACAGTGTTTCAGCTAGAATTAATTAAGACAATGACCTTCAGGATAGCTATGTCACACTTATTATGATTCTAAATGCGTAATGAACAATTCGGTAGTATCCAAGACGAAACAGCTAAATATACATTTGTATTAAATATTTGTTAGATACAGCTGTGTATCTGAAATCTCAGAAATAGAATCATTGTTAAACAACTAAAGAAAAAACACAGAATATGAAAACTGATACATAATGCCGAATAAAAATTCGTCAAAAACGAGTGAAAAAGTGCTTTTCAGAAGTCGGACACGGCAGTGACAAACCATAAAATTCTTTAATGTTATGGTTGCAGCCCCGAACCCTATCAGGAGATCTAACACTGCTCCTCCGGGCTCCCTAGCTGGCTTTCTTTGCCCAACTCAGAATTTTTTATCCTGGTGGCAGCAGTGTGTTTACGTAGCATTCCTAAATCTGTGTACGAAATAGGCTAGGTAAAACATTTTGATTTCTGATTGACAGTAAATAAGGATTATAGTTTACCATTGCAGGAGCGTTAGGAATGTACAATTATTTGCGTGCTTTGCATCGAAGTTAGTGTACTGTGTCGTGTTTCGTTAGAGTTGCAAAGGAAATTGGCAGCCAATATTCCAAATTCTTCTCGTAACATCTGCATAATAAAAATGTAAATTCTCTATTTAGCATAACCCATTCTTTTTAAAGCTTAAGGACTCGAGCGAGCAATTTTTAATGCTGCACACGTTTAAGCTATGTTGTGTAAGCCAGCCCCAGACCACACTTTAAAAATTGGTAAACAATACGGATGCAAACTTATTTATGTTGCTGTTTGGACTGCCTGAGTATGAATTGACCCAAGACCCGCTCAATTGAGCGGTGCAGACAACACTATAAACATGAACATAAAGTTTAACATGAACATAAGCCGTTTAATTATGGATTAGTGGTTGCACTTTGGCCTTTGATACCAAAGGCCAAAGTCCTACCGCTAAGCCATACTGACACGTCTTATGTTTAAGTTAATGGCCGTGTCAGTACGGTTGAGCAAGAATAAAAAAATCAAGCAGTGCACAAACATACGTAAAGCACTGCATAAAAATGCTTTTTGTATGTTTGTGCACTGCTTGACTTTTTTATTATTGTATCATTATAGTGCTTGTTTACTTCAAAAAAAGTGTGGCTTAGCGGTAGGACTTTTTGGTCTTTGGTTTCAAAGGTCGTGAGTTCTATTCTCGCTCAAGCAGTTTGATATTTAAGTCCAAAACGTAAAGTAAGTAGGTTTGCATCCGTATTTATTTAACACTTCTCTAACCCATTTGGCTTTCCGTCCAGTTTATGTTTAAAAATTGCTCGCTTTTGTTAAAACATTTCGTTTTAGCTCCTTTTGCATTCACACATTTTCAAGTACGCAAGGCCATCTAGCATTAGCCAGAAACCTCTAGCAAAAGTTTTACTTATTATCAAGCTTGGACTTACAATCAATGTAGCTTACTTTTATAATTACACTGCCCATTGTCTAGCATTGTTTTTCTTTGTTCTAACATTTTATGTCGTGCATCAGCAGCCATTATCGGTGACTGCATGCACCACTTGACGTTTCATGTTAATAAACATTACGAATATTATCAAGACACATGCTATTGTGTCACTTGCCAAGATAATAAATGGTAACACCCCTATCCAGATAAAATATACATAAGCATGGCGACCACTAGACACGTTGTGTTTGTACCGCTAAGGTACAGTTCCGGTAAAAAAAAAACGCCTTCGTTATACGGAAAAAGTTGCAGGGTTAATGCATGTGACTGTGAACGAAAATGTTGATATCTCAAAAACTACTGAACAGAATTGAATGAAACAAAAACTGCGTTGCTTATTATGATATCAGCTATATTTCTATACGTATTACATGTAATGGTAAGTCACCAAATGTAATTGGCCGAGCGAGCAACACAAGTTGACAACTAATAATAAAACTCATAAACTACCAGATAGAATTGAATGAAACAAACACTGTATTAATTGTTATAAGATATCCTTTATTTCTATACGTATGACATGCAATATTAAGCAGCAAAATATAATATGCAATTCAGTCCTTGTTTCATGAAAATCCTTCACTAGATTTCGAGATATCATCAGATATCATCAAATTTTTCTCGCTCGGCTAATTATTTTCAGTCAGTTAACGTAGTATTTAATAAGGGTAGAAATACAGTGGACAATCTAATAAGTATTTCAGTCTTTGTTTCATGAAAATCCGTCCAGTAGTTTTTGACATAACTGAATTTCTGCATGGTTTTTATTACGACCCTCGATATAACGAAAAAGGGCGTTTTTTTTCAGGCATGGGAGGATAAGTAACAATGCGACAGAAAAGGGTGAAACTTGTTTAATCGGGAGACTTTGGTTGCCTGAAAACATACAAGTCACTGTTAGTGACACAGCTTAACGTTTTCTTGTTGAAAGAACGACGTGAACAACGTTGATATTTGCCAATCACTAACCACTAACTATCAAGACACACGCTAGTGTGTCGCCCGCCAAGAAAACTAAGACATCCAAATAAATTATACACAGTATGTCCCAGAAGTCCCGTCCACCCAAAATAAAGGGCTATACACTGGATATGAGTTGGTAATAACAACGTACTCATATAGGAAATCACCTATGGCGAATTCGATGATGGTTCCCATACTGACTTTGGAGGTCGTTTTAAAGGTCATCCAAAATATACCTCCTAAACTATTCAAGATACGGGCATAAAGTAAATTAGAATGTTGTTTGGGATGATACCACAAGTTCAACAAAGAAAACAACTGAAATCGCGCCACAAACTGGGAAGATGTGGATAATACAACTTGGGCACTACAAGGGAGCCAACCAAGGGGCAGTGATAAGCAGTTACTTGTTGCAACATCATGTGGTTGTGTACTGAAGCACTAATGATCGACAAGAGGAAATCCTGTGCCTAATTTCGGTAATTGTATGAAAGCAGTTGCAAAAGTGCGAGGGGGGGGGGAATCGTCGGAACGTCTCCCTTCCACCCAATGATGCTTGGTGCTCCCAAAAAGAAGGTTTGGGGAATAATCTAAAAAGCTTTCTTTCAGTGGATCAAAAAAACCGCTCATGCAAGTTTAAAAAAATAATGAGAAAGCTCTGCAAACTTTGGTACTGCTCCCCTATGCTCCGAAGGTGCACCACTAAGTGCAGAAACAGAATAAATCTACCGCTATGGCTAAAAAGTTGGATTTTGTGGATATTTTCTGTTTATTTGCTTTAGCTATTTAAATTTGTTCTGCATTATCGTATTTGTGTTATCACATTAACATCATGAAGAAAACTTGTATTCTTTAGTGAAGAATGCGCCAGTTTTTTTTTCTGCCTATGGATTGGTGGTCTGGTTATGGTGCACCGTCTCGATATCCATTTTCAGTGAGCCTCTGTTTCAGCTTCAGTTCATTTCATGCTTGCTGGATGGATTTTCTGCATAATCTTTGCTTCAAAACACCTTTAAACCTAATGAAGGCTATGAATAAGGCTGATCACTTTGTAGGCTGATCGCTGCCCTTAGTTAGCTCCCCTGCAGTGTCCAAATTGATTTGCAGATATTTTCCGTGTTTACGTCGTAATTTCAATTCTGTCTTCTTTGTTGGCCTTGTGTTATAACCCAAACAACTTTCTAATTTACTTTATGCCCGTATCTTGAATAGTTTAGGAGATGTATTTTGGATGACCTTGAAGACAACCTCCAAGGTCAGTTTGGGAACCATCAGCGGATTCGCCATGTGATTTCCTGTATGAGGACGTTGTTATTACCAAATAATATCCAGTAAATAGCCCTTTGTTTTGGGTGGACGGGACTTCTGGGACATACTGTATATGAGCATGGCGACCACTAGATACGTTTTCTTTACAGCTAAGGCAGTTTGGCTGTTTTCAGCCATTTGAGGGTAAATAACAATGCGACAGAAAAGGCTGAAACTAGTTTTGATTGGGACACTATGGTCACCTGACAACATAAAAGTCATTACACAGCTTACCGTTTTCTTGTTCAAAAAACGACCTGAATAACGATGATATTTGCCTAATTACTTACTACTTACTAGTAACCCTTTTTTTGTATTACGAAAATGAATTCTTTCATGCGGTGAATAATGCTGGTTCTTAGCTCATTTTACAGGTATTGCTCTATAGGTGTGCCCTTTTCATATGGTCCTTTCGAATATTGGTCAAGTGGTTCAAGGGTTAAGGAGCACCAAACGACCAATTTGGTTGTTTTACATTGTTTTAACATTGTTATTAAGCAACAATGCCAAACTGGACATTAAATAAATCCGTACGTCTAGGAAATATTAATCATATCAAGGCAGCAATATTCGAATTTTCATTTAACCTTAGAAGTATTAAGCAGTGCGATTAACTTGATGAACGTTTTGGCGTGTTGATATCACTCCTTTGTTTGAAGGGCCGAACCATTCGGAACTTGGCAGCCCCTTTTACCAGTTTTGGTTTTTGATGTGATATCACTCCTCTTTTTTTTAATTGTGTATTGACTCAACTCCACTACACTTTGTCTTTACAGTTGGTTTGTTTTTTGTTTATTGGACGTGAATACAATTTCTTTGCAACATTGTTTAGATTTATCGTGATACACTAGTATGTGTCTAGGCATGCACGTCAGTATACACATTCTCATTGTCCAAACTTTAGCCGTCCAGTGAGATACGATGCCGACAATACTTACAATGGTTATAAAAATATTTTCATTCTTACTCGCCCTCCCACGCCATCCCCATTCTGCCCCCAGGCTCCAAACCATAAAGGTACGAGGTTCGTATTGTACTGCACCCATTCGTCCAATTGCATAACTGGAAGTCATCCCGTTATCTCGGTATCGATGAATAATCACCCTACGGGATTTAACATGGGGGTGAGCAGACAAGCTAGCTGGTAGTAACACATTTTCAACATTATTGAGGGTCAGATTTTGCATTGAAAGCAGCTCAGCTGGCATCCTACACACGTTAATTTTTGGCAGGTGCGTCATTGCTCTTGATTTCAACACAATTTAAGCTTTTGTACCGCATTATTATTTTTCCAAAGTACCTGAAATGTGCCCAACTATGATTCAGGATAGAAGACACTGACGCTACGGCATCGCGCTACAATGGTTTACAACCTCGACAATTGAATTGATGTGATGTTTGTTGTGATGTTTGTTGCCTCACTTGGTGCGAGCGTGTGTCTTGATCATATGAAAAACATGATTGCTGTTCTCAACATTTAATGAAAGCCAACCGAAAAAAAAAATGAACCACAAAACTAGATGTTTGATTCCATCTCATAAGTACTAAAAAAATGGATTTCATCAATTTGGACCAAAAAGATCTGCTGTCTACCCCCAAACAAGACTTGTTAAGGATTCCCGCCAAGCTTTACAGCCATGTGAAGTCGTGATATAAAACGCCAAGCTCTTTTGCAAGCTAATACCACCGACTAAGACTTGAAACGTTAAATAAAATAATTGTAAATTGCGCAGTAAGCAATTTTCATACATTTCATTTAACGTTTGAAGACTTAGTCGGTGGGATTAGCTTAGCGTTTGATATCACGACTTCACATGGCCGAAAAGTTTGACGGATATTCTTATCAAGTTTTGTTTTGGGGAGGGATATTATTACTAGAAGCCGGGCCGACTAAAAATGGGTGAATTTAGATATATCCACGACGTTTTGTTCCCCTTCCTATGTCTTCTCCTCCAGTCTTCTCCTTTCCCCAATGCCTTCCCAAACGTAATGTACGCATTTTAAGTTACCAACTTCTTCCGATAAATTTTAGGTTATTATTTGGTATGACCTTTGTTTAATAATAAAAGGGCACCACAGTAGGGGCAGCTTCAGGCCCAAAATTCAAGGAATTGTTCACTTTGTGTGAAAACCTTGAAATTTGATATGGATGCACATAAAAGGTAGCTGGTAAAAAATAGATAAGCTGTCAAGTTCCAAAACCCCCTGATAGGGAAGGGCAAACTAACCAGCCAAAACGGTTTGTTGGCTGTAACTCTTTAACCATCAACAAATCAAAAGCATGATATGAAGCAAAACGTTCAGCACACTATTCTGGACGGGAATTGTGATATACATCTTTTACTTAAAAGCTACCATTGAACCCTAAATTCGTATTTCGAATGTATCACTCTTAAATCGCATGAGCACCCTTTTTGTTAATTATTGTTATAGTTATGTTCGGTTTTAAAGAGCTTTTCCGAACTCCCTAACAGCCTGAAATGGACGTGGTTAGGATATTCTGAAAGGTGGGGATGTTTTCTTTCCATCAATCCTCATCAAATTGTTAACTTAGATAAACAATCTTCTACATCCATTTAAAGGTATAGTTGTGATGGCGAATTGGTGAAAGGGTTCGATAATTCTCGATTTCAAAGTATTCTTGCAAGCTCTCTAAAATCCCAAAGTGGACAGCTTAGCATATCCTCAAAGATGGGGTTGCATTCTTTCCAGAGCCTCTAACAAAAATTATTTACGTAAGATGAGGAACGTTCTACTCCTGTTAAACAAGGAGGAACCACATTGTGATTTTCGATTTCAAAGTGCTCTTGCAAAATCTCTACATGCTTAGGGTATCATGAAAGATGGGATCCAGTCTTTCCATGAGTCTTAACCAATACTGTGTAGCGTAGATAAAAAAAATACACATACGAGTGACAAGGGCGAAACGAATACGGTTTCAGCAAGCGAAATAGCAGAAATTCTGCTTGTTTGGGGCTCCATTCTACTGTATGGTTTCGCCCTTCTCATTTGCCTTAGCAAGCGCAGCCTAGCTCTCACCCACAAAGTATTCTCTACTGACGAGTCCAAACAAAGGTGAATCAGTCTATCTAGAGATCTTTGTGGGTGAGAGCTAATTGATATTAAACAAATACGAGTGCAGGAACAATCTGAAATCGAAATTAGCTGCTTTGCTATTGCTACTACGCCTTTAAACGGGCCTACGGAGGTCGCTTCAAAGGTAAACAATTTCGTTTAGAATTGATGGAAAGACTACATCCTCATCTTTAAGGATATCCTATGCATGTTCACTTCTGGGTTTAGAGAGCTCCCAAGACCACTTTGGAATCGAAAATCTCAATTGCCTACGCTTCTCCAACACGCCATTACATCTTAACCGTTAAAAGGAGTTAGTACGGTCCCTATCTAACACGAACAATTCTGGTTAGAATTGCGGGAAAGAATACATCCCCACCTTTCAGAATGTACAAAGCATGTCCATTTCATTCTATTAGACGGCTGGTAAGAGCACTTTGAATTCTAAAATCACCGTACGCCTAATTCACTGCTATGCCACTAACACCTCGCCTTCAAATGGACGCAGGATGATCCCTATCTAAGTTAAAGAATTGTTGTTAGGATTGATGGATAGACATATTCTATGCCTGTCCATTTCAGGCTGTTAGCGGGCTCACAAGAGCACTTTGAACCCAAAAATCACTAATAACGAATTGAAAAAAGGAGTGTTTGCATGAATTAAGGGTGATATACTTAAAATACTATTTTTGGGTCCAATAGTTGCTATACATAAAAGATGTATATCTCCTTTCTTGTACAGAATTGTCTGCTCAATGTTTTTGTTTCACTTTATGGTTTTGATTTGTTGACAGTTAAGGAGTTACATCCAAAAAACAACAGGTTTTTGGTGGTTACGTCATCCATACTGGGGGGGGGTGAACTTTATGCCATAGCTATATTTTCCACTTACCCTACATGTACATCCATATCAAATTTCATGCGTCTCATAGAAAATAAACATTTCAAGTGCTAAGCTCTCCTACCATATACCACCAGTTAATTTATCGAGAGTTCAGTGGTCTATCAGTGGTGTATCAAACAATAAACAGGCAACGTCTGTCATGCATGTAATGAATGTTGCGCTTACAACTCTGAAACAGTTTAACTCAGCACTGGAAGTCCACGTCTATGAAACAAGTAGGTCTTTCTATCGTATCAGGCTGCCAACATATTAACTAGACAGTTTGAAACTGTAAACCTTTACCTGAAACACGGATTCTTTCCTTTTGCTTATCGTCAAAATGAACAAAGACAAAATCAATGCCACATTCAGTGCAGCCAGGCAATTAACGTTTGCCGAATTTTAGACAAGTTGGTAGTGGATTGTTATCCGACTGGATCCTGGGAGAGCTAGCCTGCCAGCTAACATTCCAATCAGTCCACTTGCCTTTTCTTATGATGTATTATCACGGTTATCAAGCCATACTTGCTTACAATGCTACTATAGACTAACTAGCTTAATCTACTGTTAGTTACCCCAGTAAATCACTGAAGGGAGTTGCTGGATTTATAAATGCATACAACGTTTATAGTGACAGTTGTAGGGGGAAAAACGCAGACCAACCCCTTTAGAGCAACCCATCAGGAAAACCCGTGCAGATAGGCTCCTGGGACTGTCTCCTCTCTTCGTGGTACCACACATTCATACATACATGTACTCCCCACACACCGCAAGAATTGTAGAATAATGTGAGAAAAGCTTGGTTGAAAATTAATAAACCGTCATGTGTATGAGTAGCACTTGGTATATTTTACCAGTCACACACAACCAACGAAATATAACTGTCATGTCGAATTACAGTATAATAATTTATCTACCATCCTAAGGCCTCTGAATAAGCTCGTGGAGAATTTGTCTTTCACCACTCAATATCAAAAAACACGTTTGTGTGTATTATGGTGCCAATAAAACTCAATAGGACACGTATTCATTCATTAGATGGCTATTCGAGCGAAAATAATTCTGAGCATGAACGTCACACAAAGGATAACTAGAGCCGGAATTAGGTGCATACTTATAACATTGGCAGCTGTACATCTCTAAAACCAAATATGATCTAGGCATTTCGTTATACTAAAAATAATGTCTGAGTATTTTTGCAGATTTTTCACAGCGGTGTTGCTCAATCAAAGAAATAAAACTGTTTTGTCTAATTACAGCACAATAATTTATCTACCATCCTAAGGCCTCAGGATAAGCTCACAGAGAATTTTTCTTTCACCACTCAATATGAACAAAACATGTTCGTGTGTATTATGGCGCCAGTAAAACTCAGTAGGACATGTATTCATTCAATAGAGTGGCCACTCGAGCAAAAATAATTCAGAGCATAAACGTCACACGAAGGATAACTAAAGCCAGAATTATGTGCATGATTATAACATTGACAGCTATACATCTCTAAAACCAAAATATGATCTAGGCATTTCGTTTTACTAAAAATAATGTCTATATGAGTATTGTTTTGCGGGTTTTTTTTTACAGCAGTGTTGTTGGTTGGTTCACCAGGCGCGTAGTTTTACGGAGGTGCAGGACCAATCATACGTCCGATGGGGATCAGCAATCCTAATTCTTCCATTTCCCGATACGAATGATTACATCTCTGGCATAGACCCTAGTCATTTCCTGACTATAAAAGGTACTTAGTTAGCCTTCTATAGCTTGGGATGCTCCCGCCTTTTTTTAGGACAGAGAGGGGGGAGGGAGGTAGAAAATGTTTAATTATTTTATTTCCTGACACAAATGGTTACATCTCTGGCGTAGACCCTAGTCATTTGCTGACTATAAAAGGTACTTACTTAGTTAGCCTTCTATAGTTTGGGATAACTCCCACGTTTTTTTAAAGACAGGGACAGGGGAGGGGGATAACTGTATCCAAAATACCCAGTTATCACTTCATCAATATTGAGTATTTTGGGTGGAAGGGGCAATTTGTTCTGAATTGCAGCAGGATAGCCCAATTTGCTATTTGCTGAATTCAGCTTTTTTTTGTGCTGAGCAACATTTCACTAAGTTTCTGAGGGAATTCTAATGCTTGTACAGCTGTCGTCTTTAAGTTTTACCAGGAAAAAATGAACGTGTTTGTTTTGTTTTGTTTTGGTCACCCGGAGGTGTCTCGCTTCATCGGCTACTGGTGTTACCAGTGACCTACAAGTGAAAGTTTCCTTGAGTGCTTGGTGTTACTTACCTCTAGAGTGACTAATGGCCTCGGGCGAAAGAGCACAATAGCTATGGATTTAAAAACGAATATTGACGAAAAAATTCAAGCAGATATTTACTCACTAAAAAAACGTGGAATATTTTCTTGTGAGTGGTCTGATTGCATTTTTTTGTCGTATCTTGTATTTTTAAAACCATTGACTGATTGACACAAATAAACCCCACGTTTCTTCTGAAAATGTTGTGATTTTGTTACTGAAATATTGACTCAACACATTGCAAGCACGTAAAAAATAGATTGTTATGCCGTGCTGAATTGAAGAGCACCGATTAATTTTAAATAAAAGACTTTTTAAATAACTAAAACGCGTTATTTGTCAGGTGGGAGTGTACTTGCTTATCTGTCTAGTAAGTACTACAGCATTTTAAAACACAGCACACTTTATCCTTGTTTTAAGTGTTAACTTTTAAATTTTTAACTAATCGAGTGTACTGTAAACCTGCACACTTAATCCAGTAATCATCACTAAACGGTATTGTGCAGTATTAATACTCAATTAATTATCTGATCTGTGTAGCGTAGCATACGTAATGGAGACTTAGTGTTAAATTGTTTCAAATTCAAAGAAAAATTACGGCATTTAAGTGTTAAATAAATTTGTTAAATATTCATTTTTTACCTAACATATACGGAAACTTCAGTTAATAATAATTTAATTAAGAAAACGTTGCAAACTTACCAAACACAACTCTGTACATCTGTTCCTTTCTAACATTCTCGGCAAATGAGATTTTCCAGGCAGGGAAGATGTTTATAAAGCAGCCAGCTTTCAGCTTCCCAACGGCCAAAACTGAATTAGTTTACCGAGCAAAAGTGATTTTGATTCTAGCCGAAACGAAATCCAAAATTATGTTGTTGTAAAGTTTTCTCAAACCAGGAAGTCTTAACCAGGAAATATAATTTGATTGAACGAGAGAGTCATTAAAATCTATTTCTAGAACAATTCTTGGAAATGTCAGCATTATTTGTCGGATCGGTTTGAAAGTTGTTGCCGCACCAGAATAACTGCTGAAAACTTGCTAAAAGTTAGGAATAATAAAGGTACAAAGATTAATGATGGCATAAAGTTTTCCTTGTCTCCTTCCATACAGTTTAACGATTTAAAGGGTTCGGAGACTCCCGTTTCGAATGAAAAATCAAAATATAAAAGTTGGATTTTGCCCAGTGATCCGGAAACTCAAAAACTGTGGAAAAATCTTAAAAAGCATATCTGTAAAAAACTAGAATTCGAGTTTGATGATAAGAAATACGTATCCTTGACTATATTTAATTATTCTAATTCTATGCACGCGATTTCTCCCTGTTGCTCCTCTTGTGAAAAGGCTAGTGACTGCGATAAACTGCTCTGTCTGAGAACTTGGGTATACGAGAATGTGCACAAAACTAAAGGGAAATTTACCAAAAATGTTATTGACAAGCCATGGTTTAACTTACCTTCCAATAATACTTTAAACTTGACGGAAGTCGCCAGGAAAATTACTGCAGTATACGTTACGAATGATTCTCCTAGCAACGGGAAATTATGGCGCAATGTAGACTTTGGAGTGGCCCAGTCAGATGTTGCCAACGATAAATTTACAGATGAAGACTTTATGGATGTAGTATCTCTCTAAACATTTAAAAAATATACAAATAAAAAAAACGGAAATGAAAAACTACGACTTTTTTGTGCCGAAGAAAGAACCTAAAAATCATCCATTTCTACCTTCGAATATCAGAAGTTTAACTATACGTCCCGTAAATTGCTGAAAAACTAACTTATTGTTTAATTTTATCTGTAACGTGAAATATGCCTCGATTATGACCGGTTATTTATTTACAGTAAAACTTTATGTCAGCCTAAATACAAAGCTTTGCAGTCTATATTTGCTGAAAATGAGGAAAACATTGGACGCTACGTCGCATTTTTTAACGGTTCTCAAATAGATTTAATTCCGCCCGAAGAACTGGACCCAAAATTTCTTAACCTTATTCTTTTTGACGACTGTCCTTTTGATAAACAAAAATAATATCGAGCGCTACTTTGCACAAGGACGTCACTCCAATGCCAATGTTTTTATTGCAATCAGTCCTACGCAAGAATTCCAAAGCAAGTTGTCAGAGACAACGCAAATTTATTAATCCTTTTCCCCGTGGATGAGTTAAATTTAAAACACGTTTAAAACGTGTCAAAATTACTCGAAAAAGCCTTACGAGTTTTATCGATTAACAGAACGTTAAACGAGAGGAGATATAACGTTCGTTATTGCCTATTAAACAAACGAATGGAGACAAAACAAGAAATCGCAAAACTCAAACGTTTAACAAAAAAATTTTAAATCAACATTTGGACGAGAGAGAACAAGATGAATCGCTACAAGAATTTTTTTAACCGGTAATAAGCACCCTGAAACCGAGACCCAGCTAAGCCGATTAAAAACACTCTAGCAATGCAAACCATCTCAATTAAAAATACTCTAGTCACACAAACTATGCCGATTAAAATTTACAAATAAGCAGAAAGAGACAAGGATGACAACGAATCATTGGGTTTATCACCGTCCCCTGCAGTTACTCCTAGTCAGAAAACATTGTTGACCCTTCTCAATTTCAGTCTCGATGAATATTCAAGGCTGGCTGAAGCTCCGATAATGTGAATTCCTCCCGAATCCAAAACCGAATACGGAACTACTAGCACTGGTCCAAGACTAACCCCTTCATATTCCGCGGTGCAAGCTAGACGCATTTTCACTTCCCTGGAGCTTCCTAACATCACCACTCTAAGGTCCGTCAATAGTTTGTTACCTGGCCAGAATATTAGAGAAACTGCTAAATATTTCTTGATAAAGTTTTTCGATAATCCCAAGGATATGAACCCAGTTTTCAAGCTACAAAATGATAAGAAAAAAGGCAAGTTGACCTTCGGTAATAAATCGGTTAAAATGTTTGGGAATGATGTAGTGGTCAAGGGGCAATAATATGTGGGAGACGAGGGCTTTGGAATTTGCTAGTTTTCAAAGATTTGAAAGAAACCTCCTTCGCGCCGGAAGTTAAAGCAGCTTACGCGGCCATGTTAAAGAATACTAACGTTTTCATAGTATT
Organism: Lithobius niger; assembly: GCA_023313725.1. Taxonomy (NCBI): domain Eukaryota; kingdom Metazoa; phylum Arthropoda; class Chilopoda; order Lithobiomorpha; family Lithobiidae; genus Lithobius; species Lithobius niger. The sequence continues at coordinate 98,255 of JAHWFP010175226.1, forward strand.
CATAGTATTTATCACAACAACAACCAAAATACTTGTAAACCTAAATCTAATCGTAGTGTTAAATACAAGTCTATTATCGCTCCGAATTGGGACGACCTTTAAGAAAAAGGGACGGGCATGGTTAAAAAAAGGGAGTTACTCGAGTAGAGTACATTATAAATATTATGACAATCCTAATGACTTGATAAAGAGACTCAAGCTTTCGTACAAGTTCACTCTGGCAGGCCACGACGGACATAGAAATGAGATGGTGGAAATTTTATCAGATATATGGCAAAGAGAAATTATAACTGCCCACCAAAAAACAGTTGTTTATTCTAAATTTGGGATTAGGTTGAATAAATCAAAAAAAGGTTCCTGAAGTACCCTGAAAAAAGTTCATAAATTACCTCCTGGAACAGTTCAAGGGTTCATTCTGAAGAAAAACGAAAATAAGCCTGAAAATACACCACACAAGACTAATTTACCATAAACAGAGTCTGATAATTTTCTGTTTTAAAAATTCGGATCACTAAATGAAGTTGAGCAGATCAAGGAACAGTTTTTTTTAGCATAATCTTACATCAACTAACGGAAATCACTTGCAACACTTTTCAATTCTCCGGATCTATGAAAATTGCAATATTTTACAACAACCAGTTCTCTAGGCTCGGTCAGAGATCAAATACTTACCTAATTTTCAGGCATAATCTCGACAGAGACACGATGACCATGTCAAGACACTGCCAACATTCCAATTGACGGGCCACCAAACAAGCCAGATAGACGATCAAGATGATTGATCCCAGCTCGACACTTGAAAGAATTGAGTAGCTCTGTGTCCATAGAATTAATTGTTTCACATTCTTCTTCACCCGACACTGTGGCCATGTGAGAATGGTTAACACTGTTGTTTTTAATATTGTTAAATTCATATATAGAAAGAATACCAAATGCTGCATTTAAAACCGTTACTTGTGGAACCATTAGTTGTGAAAACTATATAAACTTTTGTACCCCTGGTAGGCACATTCAAAGCAGTTTTATTATAAGACTAACGCTTCACGAGTTACGGGTAGTAAAGTACCCTGAAGGACAATCCCTATTTGCTTGATAACGGCTTGAAGTAAGTAGATACATAAAGAACATGTTTTAATAATGTAGCACGAACAGTTTAGTTGAGGAAATAGGTCTGTAATTAAAGTTTGCAACAGGTCACTAATCTCTAAAAAGGTTCTTTAAGTAATCTCTAAAAAAAGTCCTCAGTTAAAGTCTGCAAAGAGGTCCCTAAAAAAGGTCCCAATTAAAGTCTGCAAAAGAGGTCCCTAATTCATCCCTAAAAAGGTCCCCAATTAAAATTTGCAAAGAGTTCCCTAAGCCCTCTGCCCCAAAAGGTCTTTAATTTATTAACACCTAGATTTGGAGTTTGTTTAATAACATCTCTGATGCAGGCCCACTGCACTGACTAAGGTTAACCCTAATTCACAGTCACACCTAAAAGTACTTTGGTGAGTTGTGTAAAATTAATCCTAATTTTATACTAATTTAATTTTATATTATTTTATACTAAAAAAGATTAAGTAGCCTATTAATAAAGTGTAAACTTACATAATTATTACAAGCAGCTCTAGTTCAGTCTGTCGTCTGACCCTTTCAAACTCCATTTGATTTTCTTGCTAACCTACACGTGTTTAAATACTGGTCTGCCAGCATGCACTTGTTGGATCAAAGTTAAAACCTTTTGAATGTAAGAGTTGGCCAGCCAGAATTTAAATTTTTTCAAATCTAAGAGTTGGCCAGCCAGACTTCCTAGCAGGAATTAAAAAAATTATTTTAGTGCGGCAACAACTTTCCAACCAATCGGACAAATATTACTGAGATTTACAAGAATTGTTCTAAAAATAGATTTTTATGAGTCTCTCGTCCAATCAAATTATATTTCCTGGTTAAGACTTCCTGGGTTGAGAAAACTTTACAACAAAATAATTTAGGATTTCGTTTCGGCTAGAATCAAAGTCACTTTTGCTCGGTAAACTAATTCAGTTTTGGCCGTTAGGAAGCTGAAAGCCGGCTGCATTATAAATGGCTTTCAGGCCTGGAAAATCTCATTTGCCGAGATTTTTTCAAAGGGAATGGATGTACGGAGTTGTGTTGGGTAAGTTCACAATGTTTTCTTGATTAAATTATTATTAACTGAATTTTCAGTATGTGTGAGGTAAAAAATGAATATTTAAAAAATTTAATTAACACTTAAAGGCCGTAATTTTTCGTTGAATTGGAAATAATTTAACATTAAGTCTCTATTATGTATGGTACAGTAGACAGATCAGATAATTAATTGAGTTTTAATTCTATACAATACCGTTAAGCGATGATTACTAGTTTAAGTGTGTAGGTTTACAGTACACTCGCTTAGTTAAAAATTTAAAACTTAAAACTTAAAACAAGGATAAAGTGTGCTGTGTTTTAAAATACTGTAGTACTTACTAGACAGATCAGCGAGTACACTCCCACCTAACAAAATAAATATTAGTGGTGTCCCACAGGGTTCCGTATTGGGACCGCTCCTATATGTAATTTTTCTTAATGATTTTACCTGTAAAAAAAACAACGCCTACCAATCCAAATTTGCCGACAACTTGAAGCTGGATTCGGCGGTAATTGATGCAGACAATGCCTTAGCCCTTGCATTAGAGGTAGCCTACGTCACGGATTGGGCTGATGAGTGGCTGCTCCCATTTTCCTTCACTAAGTGTCAAACTATGCACTTTAACAGAACAATCACTGATTTTATTTACATCATAAACAACCTTCCTCTCCCAGTTATAACTGAGGTTAGGGACCTTGGAGTTTGGTTCAGCAATGATTTAAAATTCCATCTACACTGCCGAAAAATTACAGCTATGGCCTACAGGCACTTAGCTGTAGTGAACCGATGCTTTTCTTACAGTAGCCGCGAAGTCAAGGTTTGGGCCTACAAGGTTTTTGTTAGACCAATCTTAGAGTATGTCAGCCAAGTTTGGTTACCAGCTCTGTTGGGTGACATTGAGCATATTGAGGTAGTCCAACGGAAGTTGACGAAATCATAGCCTGGTATGCGCAACCTTACTTACAGTGAGCGGATTCTACAGTTAAAACTCGAATCAGTTGAATTGCAACGATTTAAGTCTGATCTAATTTTAGCTTTTAAAATTTTGGGGGATTGGTTCGAGTCAATTTGCCTTTCTTCGATCTGAACATAGAGGGAAGACCTAGAGGTCAGTCTTTTAAATTACAAATTCCCAAATTCCACTTGGAGTACCGACGACAGTTTTTTTCGGTGAGAGTTATCGGGGCCTGGAATTCACTCCCCGAAGCAGTTGTCTCGTCGAATTTTGGTAAAATTTAATTGGCTAAGGTGATGCCTTTCGTCATCACCTTAGCCAATTAAATTTTACCAAATTTTTACGACCTTTTTAACACTCGGTTAATTATTGACAACGGGCCCCAGTGGTCTCGCATTCAGCCACATCTTTACGCCAATTTCTCTAGTTGGATTGGCAGTTAGTGATCACACCGATCCTTGCCTTCCCATTGCTCCTGCAAGAAATTGTTTATTTATTTAATAACGCGTTTTAATTGTTTAAATGTTGATCTATTGTGATGTGGGTCTCTCACGGAAGACCACGATGAAGTTGAGGAACACTATGACTGTTTAATACTTCATAAAGGAATAATCCTAAACTTGCAAATACATTTCAGTAATGTTACCAAACCAAACCAAACCAGCAGCCGTCGCTGTTTCCCAAGATCCGAACAAGAACCTGTAACAATGGTCTACAAGATCATTGGGCACAACAACACTATAAAACCATTGTATACACCGTGTCATCCCCCAGACATAATCTAATGCAAATTAAAATTAGGTTACAATAACACAACTAAAAAATATTTGTGGTAATTACGAAGAAAGATGAAAACATCCAACATTTACAACTACATGAGCGCTTATATTTGTCGCAACTCAACTATGTAAAAGAATGGTTTTACAACCAATGTGTAAAAACTGTCAAATAAGCACTTTAATAATAAAACTCAAATCGAAAACAAAATTTGGTGGTGGTAATGTTGACGCTTAATCGTCAAAAATCCTTCACTAACGTTACAAAGGATGATTTTCACGATGACATTTCAGCCAATGCCTAAAAAGAAAACACAAAAAAACACACGCAGTGCAAGTTAACTCTAACGAGAAATAATCACGCATTATAGAGTCAATTTTGATCCCGTCAAATTCTTCGTCAACGGGTCAGCTGGCATATCTGCGGTCGGGCAAAATTTAAGTCCAACGTTATTTTTAGGAACTTCATCACTAACTTAGTTAATTCTACGCAAGTAATGTCGTGAATTTGCACTTCCACCATTTTTAATTAAATCGATCCCAGAATCTGTACAGATCGGTACAGGGTAAGTAAGTAAGTTATTACACAATTCAGATAAGAGGCCACGAAGAGGTATTAATTCTTTTACAGCTTCGCCCATGGCCATCACCTCTGATTCTCAGCTTGAATGTGACACTAGAGGCTGCGTCTTACTACTCCACAGAATCAGTAAATTGCCCAAGCTAATAAGAAGCCCTGTAACCCCTTTGCTCCCGAAACGGAATCCCAAGAAGCATCGCAGTGTATACGGAGTGGTCCTATCTTATGTCTTGAATATACAATTTTTCGATGCCTAGTGCCTTTCAACAATCAACAGATCTGTTTTAACGCCGTGTAATGTGCTGTTCTTGGATCACCAGATTTACGGCCAATTGCACAACGTTATATAGTAAATCAGGTGTGGATTGGATAGCAGGAAACATTAAAGTGCCGAGCATTTCCAAGTAGATTGTTTTATGAATCGGCTGTGAAGTTAAACACTCTCCTAACGTCTTAAAGGTAGAGGAAACAGTTTTAACTGGGTTCACATTGCTAAGACCAAAAGATTTTAACTTGGTATCAATATATTTGGCATTGGATAAGGTTATGAAATCAGGGGTGTGTACAATCTCATAGCCTATATATTTTTGTCCCTCAACAGTGGTCACTTCTAAAAGCCTATGCAAATTACGTAAAAACATATCATACATTGCATGTGTTTTAACACTAATTAATTTGTCATCGACAAATAAACAAAGCATGAGTAAATTACTTCCGGACTTCTGAGTAAAAACACAAGGGTCATGGTCGGATTTTTGCGTCCTAGACGAGATAGAATATGACCAATGCACTGGTACCAATAACGTACACTTTCCGAAAGTCCTTGTATGGATTTATGTAAAAGGCACACAAGTTCCAATCTGTGCTCTCCCCGCTGGATAAATCCAGGCGGCTGTCGTAAATAAACTACATGAGAGACTGAACTCTACAAGTAAGCAGTCACTGTGTCTAAGTAGAAGAGGAGGTGTTCGTATGTCCATGCTGCGGCTACAAGTCTTGCTTTCAGTTTTCTTAGAACTATTAGGATTTAATTGTTTAAAAAGTCTTTTATTTCAAATTTAACCGCTGGTCTTCAATTCAGAACGACATAAGAATCAATTTTTTTTACGTGCTTGCATTGTTTTAAGTCAATATTTTAGTAACAAAATCACAGCGTTTCCAGAAGAAACGTGGGGTGTATTTGTGTCCATAAGTCAATGGTTTTAAAAATACAAGATACGACAAAAAAATGCAATCAAATCACTCACAAGAAAATATTCCCCGTTTTTTTAGTGAGTAATCATCTGATAGAATTTTTTCGTCAATATTCGTTTTTAAATCCATAGCTATTGTGTTCTTTCACTAGAGGCCATTAGTCGCTCTAGAGGTCAGTGGCACTCAAGGAAATACAATTTACAAAACTTTCACTTGTAGGTCATTGGTAAAATCAAGAGCTGATTATCCGGTTACCACCCCTCCCCCGTCCCTGTCTTAAAAAAAAAACGCGGGAGTTATCGCAAGCTATAGAAGGCTAATTAAGAACCTTTTATAGTCAGGAAACAACTCGGGTCTACGCCAGAGATGTAACCATTTGTGTCGGGAAATAGAAAAATTAGAATGGCTAATCCCCCACTCCCCGAAAATTTGAAGCCCCATCGGACGTATGGTCAGCCTTGCACCTCCGTAAAAATACACACCTGGTGAACCAACCAACAACACTGCTGTAAAAAAAACCGCAAAACAATACTCATATAGACATTATTTTTAGTATAACGAAATGCCTAGATCATATTTTGGTTTTAGAGATGTAGATGCCAATGTTATAATTATGCACCTAATTCCGGCTCTACTTATCCTTCGTGTGACGTTTATGCTCAACATTATTTTTGCTCGAGTAGCCACTCTAGTGACAGAATACGTGCCCTATTGAGTTTTATAGGCGCCATAATACACACAAACGTGTTTTGTTCATATTGAGTGGTGAAGGACAAATTCTCCTTGTCTTGAGCTTATTCAGAGGCCTTAGGATGGTAGATAAATCATTGTGCTGTAATTAGTCATGTCAGTTATATTTCTATGGTTGTGCGTGCATGGTAAAGTATTCCAAGTGCTACTCGTATTCATGATGGTTTAATAATTTTCAACCAAGCTTTTCTTACATTATTCTACAATTCTCACGGTGTGTGAGGAGTACATGTATGTATGAATGTGTGGTACCAAGAAGAAAGAAGACCGTCCCAGGGGCCCATCTGCGCGGGTTTTTACTGATGGGTTGCTCTCTGGGTTTTCCCCTACTACTACTGACTGGAATTAATTGTTGTGGAAAAAGCAGTAGTCCTCTTCATGTTTCTTGGAATGATACCGCATAGTGAAGTGACCCAGTGCGCAAAACGAACGATGTCCTTTTTTAACTCGACATATTGGCACTTTGCAGTGTTTATCATTCTGTACATATGTGTTTGTCTGCCTATTTATTACGTTGTTATGGACAAAATGATGGATTCGAGTAGATTTTGGTGTTTACGATAATTCGGCCCCAAAAAGTGAGTCCAAAAATTACAGATGTTGCGACATTTAGGTTCCATTCTAATTAAAACCCGTACGAAAGTTCGGACCAGTACAAATGAATAAAACTGGTTTGGATTAGGTAATTGGTTATGCGGCCGGGGCGGACCTGGCTGGAGCAGACGTTTGAAAGGCATAGCGTGGGCACAGTGGACGATTACCTTCAAAAGGAAGGTTAAGGGAGAAAATGTTTGGCACCTCTGATGTTGCAAAATCTGAATAGTGGGCACCGTGCTTTACATGGAAAGAAGAACATCTTCCAGTCCCACCAATCGGAACTGTTTTTCACTGCAAGAATTTACCAACCTTGGCCAGAAAAACATGGCCAGAAAAACATGACTGCATTTTTAACTAGTATTACTTAGAACGTTATGTTTAAACATTTTTAAACAATATTTTAACGTAACTTGGGACTAGATTTTTGTAGGTGACCTTTTTTTGTTAGGACCGAATTGTCTAAGACGAAGTTTTTGGGAACTAATTGTCAGGGATAGAATTGTCGCGAGACCAAATTGTCTGGTACCCGGTATTTTGTAAGGAATATCTTTTGTAATAAGGCTGAACGACGTATGTACTTGATTTTATACTTGTTATTAAAAATTATTCCTTTGTGTCTTCTAAATAACTCAGCACATTGGACACAAACTTGTTTGAATATGCAGAATAATGTATTCATCAAAAAAGTCCTACCCAGCTTTAGTGATATTTAAAGGTGGCGGCCCCAAATGAGGTACCAAAAGTGGTTTTATGGTAGTTGTTGCAAAATATATGAAGCGATTCAAATTAAATTTGATACGAATATTATTTAAACTATAAGGCTTCACGACGGATGCAACTTGATTTTATACCAGTTACTGAAAAATCAAATTGTCTGACCAAAATAGAGTAAAAAAAAAAACAGTTTTTGGCTTACTTCTTTGAATTCGATCATCAGATGGACACAAAATGGTTACGAACATTCAGAAAAACACGTTCATCAAAAAGGTAACATTCAATTTTTGAAAAATTCCATGATGGTGGCCCATAATGGGGTCATGAATTCGGTTTACGGTAGTTACAGAAAAATTCACGAACGATTCGAAGGGGATTGGGGAAAAATGTCTTTAAAATACACCTGAACAACTTAGACATATGATTTTATACCAGTTGAAAAAAAAATGCTATGGCTGTGCAAAGTGGCTTAAAAAATGTTTTTGACTTGTAAATTCTAAACCATTCATCAAATTGAATGCAAACTGCTCACAAATATACAGTATAACTTATTTGTCAAGAAGGGTTTTATTCAAGTTTTGTGACACGTTAAAATTACGGTTAAAAGTGGCGTCCAAAAAAAATTACATCAGTTATAGCCAAACACATGAAGCAATTCCAACGGAGTTTGGTAAGAATAGTCTTTGAAGTACGACGTCGGTACTTGCTTTTATTTTTTGATAATAATTAAAAATGGCAGCCTAAAACCAAATGGTTACGGTAGATACTGCGATAGGAATTAAATTTTCTTCTCGAGAGTTTGGGACGAGCAATGTCTACAGTTTACAGAACAACCAGTATTATAGACGCCTACGCAAGTTGTTAGGCTTTATGACCTTTAATGTGAACAAACAAATGAAAACATTCACATTGTTAACTTTGGTTGGTAAGCTTTTGAACTCGGACGTACGAAGTAAAAATATAAAACATATTTATGTAAACTTTTTGAACAAGTGAGTAGAGTAAATGGGGTCCAATTTAACTAGACATTTTTGCTTATTGGTCTGAGAGCGTCCGTTTATGCCACAGTTAGGGCCATGCATGAAACGATTCGAACGAATTTGGTAACAATATTCTTCGAAATAATGCTAAACGACGCATATTCGGTAGTTCCTATTGCAAAAAATCCAAAATGGCAGATCAAAATAGCATCCAAAAAGGTTTTGGGCATATATTTTCTAAATCGTTCATCCTACTGAACACAAACTAGTTTTGTACATGCAGACAACCATTAATATATGTATATAAAAAAGGACTCTTTTACCTTTTGCTAAAATTCAAGATGGTGGTATAAAATGGCGTCTAAAAGGTGGTTTGTGGTAATGCGTGAAGCTCTTCGAATCAAATTTGGTGAAAAAATTCTTTGAAGTAACGTTGAACGACGTATGTACTTGATTTTATATCTGCTGGTAGCAATTCTAAGTCGCAGAACAAAATGGCGTCCCAAAACGGTTTTTGGCTTATGTACTCTAAATCGTTCATGAGCTAAAACACAAGATGGTTAAGAATAGTCTGAGTAGCATGATCATAAAGGCAGGTCTCATTCAACTTTTGTGAAAGTTCAAAATGGTGGCATAAAATAGCGTCCAGAAAGTGGCTTTCGGTAGTTACAGTCAAATGTGTGAATTGATTTGAATGGAATTTGATAAGAACATTATTTGAAATATGCAGTAGGTAATTGATTTTTTTGCCAGTTGATAAAAAAATCACAATGATGGTGTCCAGTGGGGTCCCACAAAATTATGGTAGTCACAGCTAAATTATTAAATATTCCTTTTAAGGTGTAGGGCGAGTGAAGTATACATTTCACAGAAAACAATGTCGTACATCCACGTAGGAATCCATGGCACATCGTAGTAGTAATTCATTTAAAATTTGAAGTGTTTGTCTGTAAGACTAAGTGGATGAAAAAACTTTATCTGACTCCAAACAGCAAAACAGTTTAGCAGAAATTTGTACAAGTTTTGTTTTTGGCAGATGTGACATCGTTTTGGGTCGTTTTTGACAGTGATAAATTAGTTTTTTTCCCTTGAAAACAACATAATTAAATACAGAGCCAGGGAAATAGCTGTGCATTAGTAAATTGTCGTGTTTCTTATTTCTCGTGAGATATTCCATGAAAACATAGTTATAAGCAGTCGGTTGAACAACATAGGAATTTTTCATTTAACTTTTGTTGTTGTTCTGATTATACTCGCTTGCTTAAGTTCATTGTTGTATGCCAGATTTTATGATTGCTGTTTTCTATTTTAGCAAAACACAAAATCTACCACTAAAATAGTATTGAGACTGAGTTGGAACTCTGAATTTACACGTCTCCATACCTCCAATCAGCAAAATACACATCACACAATGTGTATACCTTGTAAAATTTTAGAACGCATAATTTGTAACCAACTTACAAATTATCTAAAAGAACACAATTTACTAGATAATGACCAGTTTGGCTTTACTGCTGGCCGGTCTATGACCCGCCAGCTGTTACAATGATTGGATGATTGGACACTGGGATCTGAGACTGGTGCACCTATTGACACCATCGTGATTGATTTTGCAAAGGTATTCGATTCAGTTTCTCATGTTACGTTGTGTTTAAAGTTGACTGGCTACGGAGTAGGAGGTAAGGTCCTGCAATGGATCTCAAATGTCTTATGTGACAGATCACAGCAAGTTTGTATCGGCTCTGCATTATCTCGAGATACCAGTGGGGTGCCTCAGGGTTCTATACTGGGACCACTGCTATTTTTATTATATATCAATGAATTGAAATCGAAATTTTCGAATGTTAAAATACCGAAATTTGCTGATGATCTAAAATTATATCGTATAATTGCTGGACCGTCTGACCACGACGAACTTGCGACAGCCTTAGGCTTCTTGGAGGCATGGTCTACTGTGTGGCAGTTAACTGTCGCCACTTCTAAATGTAAGGTTTTACCAATTGGTTCGAAGAATAGACTTTTCGATTATGTATTCTATGGTGATCCCCTAGAACATCTGAGGGTCGCGAAGGATCTGGGAGTCTGGTTCTCGAGCGACTAAAAATCTCCACCCACTGCGATCATATTGTCAGGGTTGCAAGACAAAGATCCACTATGATGAGACGGGCATTTCTCTCTAAGTACCGTAGAGTGCTTTTTTGGGCATTTTGCGTGTTTGTAAGATCAATTGTAGAATATGCAAGCCCGGTTTAGTCACCACATTTGATTTAGGATGTTGATCACGTCGAGTCAGTGCAGCGACGCTTTACCAAGTATTTGCCTGGCTTGGAGCATAGGCCTTGTTTCGAGCATTTAAAAATTCTAAACGCTGACTCGCTTGAGTTGCGCAGGCTTAGATGCGACTTGGCTTTGACCTATGCTCTGCTTTATGGGATGTGCAATATGGAGTCTAGCAAATTTTTTACCCTTAGACATGATGTGAGAACGAGAGGACATCCTTTTAAATTGGTTGTTTTACCATTCAATCGCGATTGTAGAACCTTTTTTTTCTCCAATCGTGTGGTTAAGATTTGGAATGGTCTCCCTAAAGAGGTGGTTACGTCCCTAACACTTTCCAGCTTTAAGAACAGGCTGAGAGGTGTGCACCTGAACGAGTATCCACGGTGAGCTTACACCTAAAATTCTTCTTATTAATATTACTATTATTATTATTATTATTTTGTTCTTTTGTTTTTTGTTTGTTTGTTTATGTATTGACTCTGGCCTTGCAGCCGGCGATTTTGTATGTTTACTGGCTGGCTGAGTATAAGCGGCAATATTATTACCCTTCTCAGACCATTTGCTATTATTTGCAATAAATTGTTATTATTATTATTATTATTATATACTAGCAAAGTTTCATCTTTTCACACCGCTTGGACGATTTAATTTCGTCATAGAAGCTAGAAGTAACAAAACTTACTCGCTAGTGTAGAATATTTCCAACCTATTTACACCTTTTTTGTTCAACACGAAATGTAAAAGTAAAATATCACTAAATGTGACTTTTATGTTGCCAGGAAGCCGAAATCGCTCAATCAAAGAAGTTTTAGCCATTTCTGTCATGCTGTAATTTTTCCTTAGATGCGTGAAGCCGTGTCGACATGCTCATATACATTTTATCTTGGCGGGTGTGTCATAATGTCAGTACAATAATTTTTTTTCGGAAAAATTATCATATTGGTAAAACATACAATTACATTTGCGCTTTACATGAAGTCCCTGCAGGTCTAATAAACATAATTTTACAGACTGCCTTTCATGGAAGACTTTGCTGAAATTCCTTTCTGCAAGTCAGTGGCTGAAGTAACTATAATGATGTCTCTTATATCCAACGCAACGTTATTTTTTCAAGAGGCAAACTGCAAATGCCCTAATAAGTGTCACAATATTCAGTATGATTTACTACCGGGTATTATTACTGAAAACGTTTCTAAGAAATATATGTACCTGCGAGTAACTATACCCGACAACAACATACTAGTTAGTCATGAAGAAATGAGTTACCATTGGACTTCTCTTTGCTGTGACCTCGGAGGATCACTCGGATTATGGCTCGGACTTTGCATACTTTCTATCTTCGAAATCAGTAAGGCTTTTACTTGTAAACTGTTCACTCGTTACGTCAAGTATCGTTCTTCAACCGCTATAGTGATTTCAACATATACATTGACGGACAACAGTTCGAAGGAAGATAACACTCCTTCACTTGGGATTTCTGGATTTCAGAATATTTTGAACAGGAACTCGTCATTTCCTGTTTGTCTTTTCTGGCTGCTTACTACAATGATAGCGATGTCTATAACACTCTTCCTTTGTTTCAATAGGTTTTACCTTTATAGTTCCACCCCAACAGCTACAAGTATGTATTTTGCTGACATGAATAGAGTAGCTTTTCCGGTAGTAACCATCTGTCCAGAACCCACTGATGAGATGATACCAGCTATGAATCCATTATTTTTCCGTGGGAAGTTTGGTGATGCACTGAAGTTAACAGAAGATAATAAAATACAACCTTACGACATATGGAACAAGTCGAAAATTGTATACAATAGAATTTGGATTTATAATGATGTAAGTCCTGCAAGCTTGGTGTTTCCCAATTATAGAAGTAAAAGAAACACAATAGCACAACAGTAAAACCACAAGGAAAAATTTCTAAGATTCAGTAAGCTTTATTATGATATTGTATTTCAATAAGATGACGTGACTGGGACTAGACTCAATAAGCTCTGGACCACAACTCGGACTCTTCTACCATCTGATCCGGCTCTCAAAAGCCAAAATAAAGACTTCCATAACCCGCTATGAAGGCTGTATATTCGTTTCCAAGACTCCATTAAGCAGAGGAACAATGCTATGAAAAGGAACAAAACACAAGGCAAAGATTCAAATAATCAGCTAAATAAACAAACAACAGCAAAAAATCATACATTAACACCATTATTCGGTAAGCATTTACTACGGACTTGTATTTCACTGAGTTGGCATGATAGGGACTCGAACCAATAACCTTCGGATCTCAACTGAGACGCTTCTACCACCTGAGCTATATCTCCAAGGCCATCAAGATTTCCCAACACGCTACGAAGACTACATAATGGTAGCCTTTGGTTTGAAGCTTGGGCTTTTATCTCTTTTATTTGGCTTTTAAGGGGCTTTTATTTTTTCCCTCTTATTAATAGCAGCATTTCCTCGGCCTAATGGTGTCTTGGCTTCACCAGCAGGTTCGGGAAGTCTTTATTGTTATCTTTAAGAGATGCTCAGATGGTATAAGTGTCTGTCTGAGCTGTGATGCGAAGTTTACTAATTCAAGTCCCAGTCACTTCATATGAAATATAAGGCCGTAACACAGGGTTACCGACTTTTAGCTCTTTTAGCGATATATTTTCGCTATTGTTCTGTTGTGTTTCCTTTACTCCTACATAACTGTCTGCGATTTCTGTTTGTTTTTTTATTCTCAACTATCCCCCCGATTTATTAGTTTTACGAATTAGCAAATTTCGTAGTTCACATCTCTAAGAACAATAAAAATGTTCAAATTAGTCGAGTACGTTTTCAGATATCCATTGATTGGTCCTTATTAGAGACAAAACTTGGATTCATAAGGTATTCACTGAATTAAAACTCTCTTTAACATAGCCACGTTTTGGAATATGTATTAAAGGAAAAAGATGACTATCTTAGGTATAATTCGTAAAATATGGAAGATACGCAGATTATTAGAAAAAGAATCGATTTCTGAATTAACAAATAATTTAAGATTTTAATTATTTTTAATTATAAGTTAAGCTGTCAATTCGCAGATCTTCAGAGTCCGTGTAAGGACAAAAACAGACGACAGTGCTAATATCGGAAGATATTATTTTATTCGATGCCCAGGCTTAGCCTAAGCTCCAGCCTACATTTCACCTTAAAACCGACATGAAATGAAAAAATCCAACAACCGAGCTCGTGCTCATCATGCATGTAAACAATACTGGTTCTTAACAATGTTGGTTAGACATTTTGACACCCAGTGCCAACATAGGCAGTGTAAGTATAATAGCACTACCGGCAGGCAGTGCTTATTAGAGTTTGTTTGCGCAGGAGAATTTCAGAAAATTGGACAGGAGGAGGAGGCAGAGCGGAGCGGCTAACAATGTCAAAATGTTACAATGCTGCAACATGTAACAATAGGGTAACAGTAGGCGAGGCGCACAATATGGGATTATAGCTCACTCGAATAAGATGCAACAATGGTTGGATGCCGGGAAACTAACATAGTCATTGTTTGAGTTAGCTAGCTCGTTGTAGAGAACCAAAATTAAATGGTCTTGATTTTTCCTTAAATCTTCAAGTTTTAAACCGTAGGATGCAAAGTATTGAATTTTGAGGCCTATGGCCTCAAAATTGGGCAGCCGATATGACTGAGTGACTTATTTACTTTTTCAATGCGGGCTTCAGAAAGCCAGTTGAATTGTTTCTACGATTGTTGCCACGATACTGACACAATCCAGAATCAACTACTCACCGAGATGACGCATGCTAAATCCAGAAATACGCTAATGTGTTGCCATCAAATAATAATCATGGGACAAACCTTTGGGGGAACCTAAACATAAGTATCCATTTCTAAAACAAATTTTTTCAAAAACAAAAATCGGTGGACCGTGGACACATATAAAATGGAAGCGGAAAAACCAACAAATTAACTGAGCAAAAAACGGCTTTGCCGTTTAAAAAAAAAACATTAGAGCTCGTATCCCCATACTCACAGCCCTGAAGGTACACGAATAAAAACGGATTAGAGTTCACTCGAATGCAACGAACTATAATTTGTATGCCAATTCGCAAAACGAAAACCCACAAACACACACAAAATAGACGGCATAAACAGCAAAACGCTACAAAATTGAAAGATAAAAATGCATACACAAAATGACCACAAATTATAATTTGTTGCGTTCGAGTGAACTCTAACCCGTTTTTATTCGTGTACCTTCAGGGCTGTGAGTATGGGGATACGAGCTCTAATGTTTATTTTCTAAACGGCGAAGCCGTTTTTTGCTCAGATAATATTTTTAGTTCATTTAAAGAAAAAAACGGTAATGAAACTAACAGGGGAACAAAATGTTAGAATTAAAAATAGTTATCATATGAAATGTTAAAACGAAAAAGATAAAAATTTCTAAAAAATAAATTTTGAGTAATGTTAACCAGTCCATATAATGCCTAATGCTTACGCCGTTACTCATTCATTTATGTTCCAGTGTCTACCTATCAAATTTCAAAAATAAATTAAAAAACCCTACGCTAGAATACAAGACAGTACACTTCCAGAAAACCCATCCATCCATTCCTATTACCGTTGTGTAACTGCCCTTGTATTTCTAAATTTTAATCCCAAGTTAAGTTTGTATGTTTTTAGCGTCTACGACGGAGTATGAACGAATCCAAGCAAGCATTAAGGTTTACAGAGTTGGGCTTTAGGCTAGTCCTTTAGGCTAGACGTGATTTTCGATGAATATACGTCTTTTTTTTGTATCTTAGACACTTCTTGCCTTGAGGGGGCTCGTATGTCATTTCCTCTTTACGCTACCCCCCTCCCCTCATCATGGGGAAGTAGCAAGACATATCCTGATGACAATCGGCTTACTGAAATAAAAAAAGAAAATATTAATAAACAACGAAACAATACATTGACTGTGTTTTTAAATGAAGTATCCATTCTGCACCGTCAGCAGTCCATCCGTCACTTGAAAATAAAAGCAAACATGATGGATGCTATGAGAATGACTTAGAATTGTTACATATAAATCTACCATAGTTCATATTTACATCGTCATAGCATGAATTAATAATTAAAATTTAGGAGCGATTGTGAGAATGAGAACGGAAATTTTCTCCCATAACTCGAAATCATTGTGCACCCATGTTTTAAAATCATGTTTTAAAACCTGACTTAACTGAAGTGATGAGGCATATTGAAAAGATCCGCAGTTGTAAACTTAAGGAAGAACTCATGTATTCAATAGTATAGTGACTGCAGAAATTAATATACAGCAGCAATTATGAGATTGAAAACTTGAATTCAACCCCCATCAATGAATGCTCATGCTTTAGAACTAAGTTTTAAACTCCAACCTAACTGAAATGACGGGAATAATTGAAAAGTAAACTTAAAGAAGAAAAACGTAAGGGCTCAATAGAGAGGAGTTTGAAGACAAACAAAAAAAAAATAAGACCATTATTAAACTAACCTAGGTTCCACACAGAGCACAACAGCCACAGATCACAGCAGGACGCAGCCCCACCCAGATCCCCTCTGAATACAGAAATACTACGCTATGTATCTTTTGTTGCGATAAAATAATCATAAAAAATAATAATAATATGAAGGAAGAAGGTGGGAGTACTTTAATCAAATTCAAATTCAAAAAATTGTAATAACATCACATGGAATAAAAAAGAATTACTGGAGGGCATCGAAGGTAATCTTTGTATATCAATGCAACCTTGTCCTCATCTAACATCTATTTTATTGATATTTTACGATTTGAATAAAAATTACAATTGTTAGTCCTTTCCTATAGTGACAGAGGTGACAAATATTCGAAGTAATGCTACCACCATCAAATATGATAGTTCAGCAGGAGCCCAACCATCAACGGCCTGAAAAGCCAGATCTTCCACCTAAAATAAATAGTGTTTGATATTATTAGCGAGAGAAAATTTGCATAAGCAGCGAATGTGTTAAAATGAACTTTATAAACAGGACGGAAAGCCAATGGGTTCGAAAAATGAATGAGCCATGAAAAATGAATATGGCTGAGCGCATAGGTGCCATAGCACAGGGGGGGGGGGGGGGGGCGCCAGGTAATTTATACGTGATCACTCGATTTATTTGTCCAGTATAAATTACTCTACAGTAAATTTTCATTGCTAGTCTGGCTTATTTGTATTACTTTGTTTAGTGAAAGGCCATAAATAATAATTTCCTTTAGTTTACATTTCAGTAACTTCACATGCGTTTTGTTATTTAGGCTGTGAGTCGGCGACATCCAAATATAAAACGAAGTAAATTGCTTGCGTGTGTTGAGGTTAGGGTAGATTTATAAATTAAAATCAGTCAGGAGCAATGCTTTGCTTGGCGCGTGACGCTCGTGCTAGCATCTGCTCGAGGGAACGATTGAACCACGCTTCTGTGACATCACCATGCTTAGGGAGTCATTGCTCCAAGCTGCTTCATTTATAATTCTTGTATGCGTGATCTTACTAATGCTGGCCACTACTTCGATCCAACTATATTGTTTCACAACTTTAATAACCTTGTACAGCATCAAGATTCGATGCC
>JAHWFP010175226.1:128281-210031 GCA_023313725.1 Lithobius niger
AAAGAGGACTTTTATTCCTGTTTAACTGTGAGGATATCTCAGGTTAGGATTACGATTATGTTCATGTCGTGTGGGACAAAACTGGGTGTACTTCTTTAGGTGACTACAACGATTTGTATGTCATGGTTGATGTCTGCTTATTAGCTGACTCTTCCGAAAGTTTTCGTAAACTCCATTTATTGCAGTGTCACTTAGACCTCGCACACTTCTTCACTTTACCTAGTTTATCATGGGAGGTGCGCTGCACACGATAGTGAAATGTTAAAGTTATTGGCTGACGAATGGTTATGGAAAAGCAAACAACCCTTTGTTGCCTGACTTCAATCGTGATAAAGCTACTAGCTACGTGATTTATTAGGTTGCCAATATCTGTATGGTCTGTGTTTATCCATGCCCTACATAAATTTCAGTTGGCTAACTGCTGCAGCATTGAATAATTTGTTGGTTAACTTAATGTCAATTACTGCGGTGTAGGGTGCATTGTAATCGTTGATTTAGAATACCCGGCTTGCTTACACGGCTACCATTCATGAAAAGAAAGATGTGTGTGAGATTATAAGAATCTTATTTATTACATGCAGTGGGGTTTGGTAGTCATGAAAGTATACAAAATCATTCAGTTCACGAAAGAAGCTTGGATAAAACCTTATATAAATTATAATTCAGCAAAGTTGCAGCAACCGCAGACTTTGAACGAAACACGTACAAGTCAATGTGTAACAATATCTTTGCTAAAAATTGTCATAACGTAAGGAGCAGGTAAACATAAAATTGACGACTGAAGAAACCCAGTTTCTCAAAGTTATGCGACAACCAACAGTTGAATATTTTGATATTTTGGCTTCTGATCTAACCATGTTCAAAGGGATGGAAGGTAACCTTATTCCATCCCTTGATTGGCGTATTAGAGGAGTTTAAAGTACCTTTATCAGTGCCTTTACCTCTCTGCTTGTGTCTGATACCGACTCTTTCATTTATCACATCTACACACCAACTTGTAGGCTAACTGGGACAACCGGGTACAGCATTGTCAACAAGAAAAGTACCGGCAAATACAAGGATGAACTTCCGGGAATTGCTACTTCGTTTTTTATAGGCCTAAAGACAAAACTGTATCCCTTGTCATTTGGTGATCAGCCTAAGAAGATTGGTTAGTGCATCAAGAAAAGCGTTTTACAGAATGTTGTGACTAGTGAACGTTACTTGCAATGTGTGAATGAGCATTCATATTTTATTTTCGAGCACACTGCAATCAGAAGCCATAAACATAATAGTTGTCCTATTATCCAAATTATTGGTCTTTAAGTGCACAAGTCTACAGCACTGTGTACATGCAACAGGTCTTAGTTATGTAGCCATACGGACATTACAGTATAAGTCGCAAGCCCATTGTTGAGATGTAAATACACCCTGTTTGTTGACTCGAGATCATTAACATTCTATGTTAATTCGATGAGTGACATTGTTGGCTTTTAATAGAATATCATGTAACATTTCATCGACTTCTGTTTTTCCATCATTATTTCTGTTCAGTTTTATTTTAGATTTATTACTGTATTGTGCCTATATTCAGATAAAGATATCAAAAACTACAAATAATGGTTTCTTATTGCTGGAAAATACTTAACCGTTTTATCTTCGTTTTATCTTCCTTATCAGGCAATAAAATCTTGCTTGGCAATAATACTAACTGCATGGTGGTCAGCACTTTCCTATTTGGAAGTTATTTCCTATCTCGCTTCGTATACGAGATGCGTTTTGGATGACCTTGAACGCATTCCCCAAGGTCGTTTTAACCGTTGATACTAGAGTTTCCCTAGATCGTACACGAAACAATTAGCAGTTCCAGGGAAACCAGCCAGGAGGCAGCTGTACAATCACTAATAAGGTATTGGTTGCCTTTGACGGGCTTTCCTGCACTACACACATTGTTTTGCCCATATCTCCTTTGTTTATGGCACGATTTCTGTTACGTTTTCTGTGTTGGCCTGGGTTCATGATCCTAAACAACTTTCTAATTTACTTCATGCCGTTATCTTGGATAGTTTCGGAGTTAACTTTTGGATGACCTTGAAAGCATCTTTCAAGGTCATATTTACAGCAGACATTACATCCGCCCGGGTTTGCTTAGTATTGGTAGGTATTTCGATTTGAGCTAATTACACGTCTTTAGGTGACATTGTTGCTGGACACTTCAGTTGCCTCACCCTGTATAAAGTGTGAGGCCATTCGTTTGCCTTCATTTTTCCTCAACACCGTCACTATGCTGGTTTGTTTACCATCGTTCGTTTTCTATCTCCACGTTCGCCGAACGCCCGAAGATGTCTAAGCCCGTCGATGTCCGAGAGAACCACGCTAGCCCCCGACTGTGCCCGTCCCTGATAGTAGCCAGTCGGCTCCCCACCACGCCGTTGACGCCCTCACCGACTTGCTACTTCAGACCGGGTCCTCCATTCTTCAAGCCGGCCAACGTTCGCCCTCTTCCATCTCCACTTGTCCATGCTCGAAGCAGACTATCAGCAGGCTAAAGCAGCATTCACCATACTCCGCCATCAACGCAGAGTCACCTTTGAAGCTAGACAGCTCCCGGCCAACGCTCCGCTGGATCTTTCTTCGAGGTCTTCCCGTTTCGAGCCGCTTGACGTGAACCAGATTGCCGACCAGTCAATCGCCAAATTCGGCTACCGAAAGGATTTCTCCCCCCTCGCCAGCCATCCGTCCTACCCAACTACTGAGCCAGGCGAACGGAAGATTGGGTTGCTTCAACGAGCGCATCGAGTGGAAAACGCTGACCCTGTCCTGTTACCCAGCCCACAAAGAAGCATCAAGTTCACCTCCACCCATCGTGTCTGACCCGGTTGATGTTAATCTCGATGACCAGAACTTGGATTCTGTTCTACAGTCAGAACCCCTGACGACCGAAGGTCTCAAGCCAAAAAGAGTCACGGTTCAACCAACAAGAAGACCAAATTCTGTTCGCCGAAAGGAAAGTCCTACTTCTCTGAACGCCCGACTGTCCACAGGTTGGTCGAAAGTTAAGCATCAATCACGTTCGCCAAATACAAGACACAAGTCATCTTCCCTGACGTCAAGGAACACAGTCTATTCTCGTTCGCCGAACGTCGTTAGGCCTAAAACTGCTGCACGACGATCAGCAACTTCTTCTGATTCCGAAGTTCTCTGAGGTTCTGATTCCTCGTGGTTCTCCTAGTAGAAGCCGCAATTCCCAAAATATCCATTTTTACGGAAACCCGGCAACCGTGATACAACACCTCTGACCGTGATCTTAAAGTCAGTAGAGACCATCATTCTGGATTTCTTTTTGTACAAGCCTTCGAATATAATCGAGACTCCATCGAACAACACTGGTCTTTCCACAGGTTTTGGCTTCTCATTTAGGCAGAAGAACGTCAAACAGAACAGCTTACTAGGTCAGTCCACCACCCTGCTTACCTATATACTTTGCAATGGCGGCACGATTCTTGGTCGAGGAGAACCGGTCATTCTAGACAAAGAACTTCCACCGCCCAGAGCTGGTAGAGAAACGTGCTACTTCCGGTCGCATGAAGATGGAGCTACTGCTCCTCTCAACTTAGACACCTATCCAGCATCTCAATTCTTGACCTCTGAAGCAAAACTAGATTTCGAAACTGGCCTATCTATTCCAAGAAAAGCTGAAGTTCTCACCAACGTCTTCTTTGAGAATGACAAGTGTATGCAGCCAGGCCTACGAGCAGCATCACAAGCAGACGTTTTATGCACAGCAACAAAGATACTTTGCGAAAAACCTTTCGCCTCTCCCACTCCTGGCACCATCAGGGAAGTATCAACAAGAATTCCTCAACTCTTCCAGAGAACTTGCTTTGCCAACTACCATGCAATGAATTGGACAACGAGGGCCCTATTCAACAACACTTTAACTGTTAAGAGACATTGCTTTGGACTCGGCACACAACCAGAATGACTCAACCAAGTTCAAACTACACAATCTACCTTTACAGGAAACTAGCTCACTTTTCCACGGACAGATCCCAAGCCTTGCACCACACCTTGATGTCGCTCGCATGCCCAAGCCCAAGCCTCAGAGCAACCAGAAGAATTAAAACCGTACAAGAATTACCCTCACAATCGAAACACAGACAAACGTCAACGGTTTTGCCAGGGTCAACAAACGAACCAATCCAAGCAAGAAGACAACCATTTTCCTCGCTCGAACCAGCCCTTTCGGAACAGCTGCCTTAAGGGATCCTCAAAAAGGTCCTGGAACCAATACAACAGAGGAACAACACCCGACAGATGCAGCATTTTCTCCTCCCCTGGAAAACGGACCACAAGTAAACAAGATCAATGACGCCTTCCGTCTTTTTCACCTCCCAGTGGGTGGCTACTTCCAGTTCTATCAACGAAGCTGGGAACAAATCACTGACAACCCCCAAGTCCTGTCCACAATCAATGAAGATTTTCGACCATCCTTGCATTCAATGCCACCCTTAGCAAAATATCTGCCTTGGGACTTCGTCCCACGCCCAAATCAACTCCTCTCAACAGTTCTTTCACTTCTTTGGAAAGACGCTATCAGAGAATGCATTCCCCCATTCGGTCCAGGCTTTTGCAGCGACATTTTTCTTTGCCACAAGAAATCTGGCGGAGTGAGGGTAGTCTTCAACTTGAAACCACTGAACTAATTCTTTCAGAATCGTCATTTCAAAATGGAAACTGTCCAATCCATCTGTTTATCTCTAAAACCAGCTAACTGGACTGTATCAATAGACTTAGCAGATGCGTATCTTCACATTCCTCTGCACAAATCCATCTATGTCTTTTCCGATTCATGTACCAAGGCAAAATATACCACTTTGGTCTCCCATTCGGTCTGAATTCCACTCCACGGGTGTTCACCCTACTTTTGAAACCAGTCCTGGCTCATCTGCACCAGAACGAAGTGGAAGCCAACGCCTACCTAGACGATTGGATTCTAAACAATCAAGACGAGATCTAACTCCTACATGACTGGGATTTCACCATCCATCTCCTCAACAAGTTAGGGTTCGGAATAAACCCAACAAAAGTAGGGGGAAAATGCGATATGGCAGGACACCCCACAAACCCGGAAGTGACGTCATAGGTCACGTGACCAGAAGTGACGTCACCCAAGCGGTGCCCATGCAATTCGGAAGTTTCCAAGATGGCGGCACCCTCCCATACCGGAAGTGACATTACAGCCAAGATGGCGGCGCTAAGGCAAAACGGAAGTTTCCAAGATGGCGGCGCGCGCGGGTTTTCATCGATCTGGAGGGAAAACACAATTTGCTGTTTTTTCCCCATTTTCATCGATCTGGAAGAGGGGAGGGGGTGTCGTGCAAATTGTTCTTTGAGTTTTCGCATTGTGATAACTTTAAAATACACTCGAGCGATTCATAGTGTAATAATGACCAGTTAGGAACATTTTGGGGGATTTCCAAAACTGGAGAGAGGGAGGTGATGCGAGTACTCAAAAAACATTCACATTGTGAGAATGAATTGTTAACTGCATTCATGAGAATGACGAATTAACAACATTCGAGGATCTCGGGAATGCATTATGAGCTTTCATATTGTAAGAGTGCTTTACAGCGCGTGACGAATTAGCGTCATTAGAGGGTACTCAAATCGGATACCCTAAAAGTTACTTTTATGAACTTTTGAGTATTGAGCTTGATACAATTACCGGTTTCCAAACCACCACAGAGGTAGGTACACGGCTCGTTTTTGGATTTTACAATGCGGTTCCCCAGTAGGGCTCTACTAGGCCTAGTCCACATGGGTGGGTTTTTTTTATTTACGTGTGGGTTCAATTCTTGAGAAAACCTAGCTGCACATGGTGTTCAAGTTCATTAAAATTCTGCTCCGCGCTCGTCTTTTCGCCAATCTTTCTTTTTTTTCTTCCTCTGTCTCGTTTTGTTGACGTTTCCTTTTAGCCGCAGCAACTTTCTTTAATATCTCTTTTCTCTGCGCCTCGGTTTCTTGAGCTCGAGCTATGCTCATAGAAACAGCTTTTTTCTTCAATCTCTCTTTTCTCTGCTCTTCAGCTTCTTGAGCACTCATTTTGCTCTTATAAACAGCTTTTTTTTTAGTTAATCTCTCTTCTTTCTGCTCTTTGGTTTCTCCGGCTCGAGCTTTGCTCACAGAGGCGGATTTTCTCTAATCTTTCTTTTTTCAGATCCGGGCATAACGAGGCTCATCTTTCCCGTTCCAACTCTCTATTTGCCATTTTGCGCTTATCCTCCCACGTGGACGGATCCTCCAATCTCCTCCGCCAGTTCTCCAGTAAAGAAGTCTCCGAGCCGCTTTCTCTTTCTCTTCCAACTTTTTCTCCTCGTTCACGTTTTCCTCTTCCTGCATTTTGAACGCTAAACTCTCCTTTACCTCTCCCTCCTCGTCGCTCATCATGTCGACGTCCGAGTCGAAATCATCCTTATACTCTTTCCACGCACCCGAGTCGTAGTGGCCGATAGCTAGAGTGTCTTCACCATTTTCCAAGATGAACCCCTTGTCGTCGTACAGGGAGAGGAGGGATTTCGAAACTCGCACCATACTCAACTAGTGTCCGGAGCTGGAAATTTTCGCCCAAGTACCTTTTTGAGCCGGTGCCGTCGATTTTAAGGCAGATTTGTAATCATTGAAGGACAAGTGCTTCTTGACGAACGATCTCAGGATTCCATTAGCCTTTTTAACGATTTCTTTTCTCCAGGTTTTTATCACATACATTTTAGCTCGCAGTCCGATGAACTCTTGGATGGGTACGCCGCCCATCTCGTCTTTCATCTTTCCCAGGACCTGCTTGTTCGACTAAGAAAAGGGGGTGGTCTGGGGGCAGTTGTTCGTATCAAAACGTTCTCGGTTCTGGAGCATGTCCTCGAACACGTCGTCAGTTTTCGATACGGTTGGAAAGGCTGTCCGTGTTGGTGCAGAGGAGCTTAGCTTGGTCTCCATACTTTGGCCGAATAAACTCGTAATGGAACTCGTACATCCTGAGTTTAGACAGTTCTAAAATACAGAATCCCGAGTAAGTGGGGAGAGTGCATCAAACGCTTTGAACGCGCCGGTTGATCTGTTCTAGGTTTTCGTTCTAGATCTTGAAGGAGTCGGCGTGGGGTTGGGGCATGTATTTCGACGCCCACTTATCGTGGGTGCATAACTTGACGTCGAGCCAATTTTGTTTGTTTTCCAAGGTCTTGCCGAACACCGAGTTATCAAGAGCTTAAAATAGTCCTTCTCGAACGGAGCGGTCGATGCTTGTCTCTTAGTGCTGTTAAAGTCGATGTACTCCTCCATCCACAGATTCTGGTTGAAGGCTCTTCCGATGCAGCGGAGAACTAACCCGTGCCGGCGGTAGAATTTTAGGTTCCGGTAGTGGACGACATACTTCTTCATGTGCTGAAGATTCTGAACGGGCTTTGTGTTGCCAGAAGATTTAATAGTGTGTTTCAAATCTTTAACCAAATCTTTCGAATAAGGGGACAAGAATTCCTCCCTAATGTCGATCTTTTCTGGAGCGAGGGGGTAATCGTTGTGCTCGTCGTGAAGTTCTCTGGGATACTCGAGATCCACTTCCGGGATGTATCCGACATGCGCCTCATCCGGCACGGTATCTACGTTGAAGGTCGTGATTTCTTCCCTCGTCAGGTAATGGAAGCCTTCGTAACGAAGATGGGCGCACATGACGAAACCGTAAAAGTTGTTCATGTCCAAGTCTACTATGTAGGTGGAGAGTTCGCGAGGGTCAAAGTTAGGTAGGTACTTGTTGTTGGCTCTCGCAAACCTCTTTCCTACGAAGGAAATGCCTCGAACGCCGGAAGTTATCAGATTGTGCTTCCCTACGTGAGTAAAGACTTCCAACTTGGATTTCACCATTTTCAGCAGAGCCACCCAGGTAAATCTCGGAGTGGAGACATAGTAGCAGGGATACAACTTGTTGTTTTCCAGGCAAAGTTTCGTAAAATCTTCGAGTATATGCACGAGCAGGAAAACGTCCGTCATTTGGTAGATCTCGTAATACGCACCAAATTTCTTCATTTTCATCTTGAGCCAAAGATTGAGCACCCAAACTTATTCATCACCCACTAACTGATCGTCTTTCAGCTGGGAGAAGAACGACATTCTCAAAGGTAGTTCTTCCTTATCGAAAATGGACATGTCTCGCACGTGCTCATAAGGGTAGACACCCTTTCGCGTAAGGAGATTCAGAACATCCTCTCGAGTGGTGGCATCCTGAAACCATGCAGATTCTAGGCCGGAGTCCAAGGCCGTTTCGAGGATGGGGAAGCCGACGTTGCTTTTCCTGCGGTTCTCCACCAGAGTGTCCAACGAAGCTTGCAAGAAACTCAGACTGTCCATGAATCGAAGACTTACGGCCTTCCTTCTAATAGTCATGTTCTGAAACCTCTCCGCATTTCGGCTAGTGACTTCCACTTGTCCCTTGAACTTGTGGATGGCAGATACCAGGAGGTAAATGTCATAGCCTTCTAGGTTGTGGAAAACGTCGGGTATGGTTCTCCGTTCTCGAGCGCCCAAGTTGCATTTTGAATGAGCGGCTATCCTGTACTTCCCGCTGACGTGACAAGGGTCCCTCACCTTTTGCTCGCTTACATTCTTGGGGTTTTTGCAGTCGAAGTGCTTTTCGCAGTAATGGGGGGGGGTCGCTCCAGCGAGTATCTTCATGAAAGCTACGGTAACGTCTACACCGGATTTAGATTTAAGGGGAATAGCCCAAGCAAACTTGGACATGACATTAATGCAGGTTAGTAAATACTTAAACCCTTTATTTAGGTAAGCGTAAGGTATCATTTCGACCAAGTCAGCCTGCCATAGATCGTTCAGGCTCAGTACAATCACTTTCCGTCTCGGAAAATTTTTTCGGATTGGTTTGTGAAGTTCTTTTAAGAGTTGATCCATTTTTTTTATTTCCTATTCCGAACCGAATTTTTGTTTTCATTATTTTCTTAACGATCGAAGTGGCTAGCTATTCTCTCTACGCCAGAGAAGGATCGTCTCTCACTCTTTGAGCTTTAGCAATAAGAACTTCATCGGCGGCGTGCCGATCTTTCAAGTCCGAGCTCTCGGAGTAAGCGATATCATGTTCTTTGCACGTATCGTCTAGTTTATTAATTCCCGGGTTTCCTCAAACCAACCTTTTTTCAAGTTTAGTTCCAGGACCGCAGTTTTGGAAGCCCTAAAAATGCCTTTCGAGAGGTAACTTATCTATGAGTTTGTTTACAATTCCTTTCACAGACTTGATAAAGGAAGCTCTTTTCGTTCCCGCACACCTCGATAATACTACCTGCATCTGCCTATTATTTTTTTGCGGTGATGATTACAGACGGCTCAGGCCCATTAGAAGTTTGACGTTTACATTTGACGCAGTACCTCATCTTCATATTTTTTGATTCCATGGTTCTTTGTTTATATAAAATTTTTTTAATCTAAACCTAAATTTTGATAAGCCATTCTTTTTTCTCGAGCAGTTATGATTGCCTTGACCGCATTTCTGATAAAATTTCGACCGTCTCGTTTCTATGCCCATCGTGTCTGGCCAAAACAGATTTATACAATAGCCTGAGTCTCTTTACCAAGTTATTAGGATCGTCGTAATATTTGTAATCGACCCTGCTACCCACTTTTTCAACCATGCCCATCCCTTGTTTCTTGATGTCTTCTCAAATTGGACCGATAACAGACCTGAACTTGGCGCTTTGACTAGATTTGGGTTTACGACTATTTGGATTGTTGTTTTGATGATTAGCGTTAGTATTTTTTAACATGGCCGCGTAAGCTGCTTTAACTTCCGGCGCGAAGGAAGTTTCTTTCAAATCTTTGAAAACTAGCAAGTTGCAAAGGCTGCGTCTACGTATTGCTCCCCCTCGACCATTACGTCATTCTCAAAGATTTTAACCGTTTTATTACCGAAGTTAGTCTCATCTTTTTTCTTATCGTACTGTAACCCGAATATTGGGTCAGTGTCTTTGGGATTTTTAAAATATTTTATCAAGAAATATTTAGCAGTGTCTCCAATATTCTGACCAGGTAACAAACTATCGAGGGACCTTAGAGTGGTGATGTTAGGAAGCTCAGGCGGAGTGGAAATGCGTCTAGCTTGCACCGCGGAATATGAAGGGGTGAGTCTAGGACCGGTGCTCGTAGTTGCGTGTTCAGTTTTGGACTCGGAAGGAATTCACATTAAGGAGTTACAGCTGGACTTGAATATTGGGCTAGGTTGTAATCGAGATATGTTTTCTGACAGGTGCAGGGGAGGGTGAGAGAGCCAGTGATTCATAGTCGTCAATATATTCTTGGTCACTTTCTTCTTCTTTGTAAATTTTAATCAGTGTAGTTTGCGTGGCTAAAGTGTTTTTAATCGGTTTAGTTTGGGTGGCTAGAGTGTTTTTATTCGGCGTAGTTTGTGTGGCTGCACCGAGGACCGGTCTTGGTTTCAGGGTGCTTACTACCGGTTAAAAAAATTCTTGTAGCGATTCTTCTTGTTCTCTCTCCCCGAACGTTGATTTAAAATTTTTTAGTTAAACGTCTTTTAAATTTTGCAATTTCTCGTTTTGTTTCCATTCTTTTGTTTAATAGGCAAAAACGAACGTTTATATCTCCCTTCGTTTAACATTTTGTTTATTGATAAAAATCCATAAGGCTTTTTCCAACAATTTTGACACAACGTTTTAAAGTCTAAAAATTCCATGTCGGGGCCAACATGGTCTTCGTGATCGTGTTTTAAATTAACGTCATCCACGTGGAAAAGGAATAATAAATTTGCATTGTCCCCTGACCACTTGATTTGGAATTCTCGTGTAGGACTGGCAGCAATAAAAAACATCGTCGTTTGAATGACGCCCTTGAGCGAAGTAACATTTGATGTTTTTTTGTTTGTCCAAAAGGTAATCGTCAAAAAGAATCCGGTTTTGAAATTTTGGGTCCAGTTCTTCGGGTGGAACTAAATCTATTTTAGAACTGTGAAAAAAGGTGACATCCCGTCCAATTTTTTCATCAATTTCAGCAAATATAGATTGCAAAGCTACATACTTTGATTGACCTAAAGTTTTACTGTAAATATATATCTGATCGTATTCGAGCCATCTTTCGTTACAGATGAAATTAAACAGTAAGTTAGTTTTGCCGCAATTTGCAGGGCCTATAATTATACATCTGATATTCAAAGGTAGAAATCGATGATTTTTAGGTTCTTTCTTAGGTGCGAAAAAGTCGTAGTTTTTAATTTCCATAGCTTTTCTTATTTGCACAATTTTTTAATGTTTATGGAGATACTAAACCCATAATGTCTTCGTCGGAAAATTTGTCATTGGAAATATCGGAATGAGCTACTTTAAAGTCTACGTTGCACCACAATTTGACGTTGCTGGGAGAATCGTCGGTGATGTACACCGCGGTAATTCTGCTAGTGACTTCGGTCAAGTTTAAAGCATTGTAAGATAGCAATTTAAACCAGGGTTTGTTGATAACATTTTTGTTAAGTTCCCTTTAGTTTTGTGTATATTCTTGTACACCCAAGTTTTAAGGCAGCGCGGTTTTTCTCCGTAACCTCTGTACGCCTAATCGCAAAACGGGTAACAGGAGTAAGCCGTATGCATCGAATTGGGGTAATTGAACGTAATCATGGACACGGGTTTTTGTTTATCAAACTCGATCTCTGGTTTTTTTTACAGATGTACTGTTTATGATTTTTCAACAGTTTTTTGGTTTCTGAGTCGCTGGGTGAAATCCAACCTTTATATTTTGATTTTTCATTCGAAATGGGATTTCCCAAGCCCTTTAAATCTTTAAACTGTATGGAAGGAGACAAGGAAAACTTTACACCATTGTTAAGTTTTGTACCATTCTCGTTCTTAACTTTCAGCAAGTTTCTTTGCACGAGATTGGAAAGATTATTGTTTGCCAGGATAATTGAGACATTTTGAGGTTGTTATTTATTTTGATTTTATTCCTTTTATTATAATAATGAAAATAAAAGCCTTTTCGATAGCTCGGTGTATTTTGAAAAAATTTGTTTTATTTAAAAAAAGTTGTCGATCAATAAGTTTGGACAAGCATTGAAAAGGATGAGGGGGAAGCAGGTGAAGTGATGGGAGTCAGTCCGAGAGGACAGCCGGGACTAGGATTCGTTTTAACCCTTGAAAACAACTATGACATGCAAAGCATGCGTGTAACTAAAGTAGGAGCTGCTATCAAACTTGAAATGCGGTAAATTTTTCTCAAATCGGTACTCTGGCAACGGACATTCAGAAACTTAAAACCGACTTGCCTCCTGCCATTACTCTTCTCACCGACGAGTTGGCTTCCGCCATTTCTGGTATGGAAAAAAATACGTTGTACGTAGATGATGCTGACGGGAATTTTTTTAACAAATTAAGGACATAGCTTTCCCCCGGCACGCTGCTGACAAGGCATCAAAACTGTACATCGATAGGAATTGTTTATTACAAGATGACAAGAAAGTATACTTCAACGCGACGCACAAGCCGATTAGAAATTTAAGCGAACCTACTTTACCAAACGATGCTGTTACTAAGGTATTTTTAGACAGCAATTGCTTGTTACAAGATGAGCAGAAGAATACTGTTATGCCGCGAACAAACCGATTAGAAATCTAAGCGAGCCTACTTTACCGAGTAATGCAGCTACGAAGAAATTTGTGCATGTAAACAATTTCATGCTTATCAGTTTCAGCATGAAAAGCCCTTTGGAAAAAACGAGCAATTGGTCCTCTCTCGAGCTTTGTGTGTACGAGTTCAGGTTTAATTCATAAAGCAATTTTCTACTGCAGCAATCCGAGCGTTGCCCTAGTTGCAAAACGTAAAATAGGTACGAGAGCCCTTTACATTATGAAAATAAAGGGAGAACATTCGACAGTTACCGTTTTCAAAAATTCTCACGTAATAGAAAAAAATTTGCCCATCGCGGTAGAGGCATTCGAAGAGTTTCACCGAGAAGACAATTATTTCTAGTTAGATTTGCACGTAACTTTTCAATAGATGACTCGTCACATCCTATCTAAAACAGCTTCGTAATTACGTGCCTTAGAGAGGGCACTTAGGTAAAATAAGCAAAAGTGACCGCACCAAATCTGGTTAAAGTTTTGTACACGTATGTAATAGATTTTTTTCCTGGTCCCAAGTAGTTGGCCACAGACTGGGGAGGACCCATGTTGCCAAAACTATCAAAATAACAAGGTTCTCCTGAGACGGTGGAATAAGCTACCCAATGACTTCCGTCTCCATCTTGGAAATCTTCCAGGTTTACTATTCCGTTTTCACCAGTAGGCCAAAGTTTTAAGGGAAGCATGTCTTTACTAAAAGTACCTCTAAATTTTGGAATTGTCATTACTCTACCTAATCGGTTTAAATCAAAGCTTGTTAAAGCTTTATTAAAGTCGATTAAACATTGGGTGGTCTTAAGTAAAGACCTCTGCCACGGGGCAATTTTTTTTTTGCTTCTTTTTTTGCTTAAGTTTTTTTTTTCGAGCCAGATGTTTCCACTTGCTTGTGATGCAAAACTAGTTCAGCTAGAATATTTGCATCGTTTTGTGTTTTTTTTTTACGGCACATACCACCCCCGCTTTCCCTACCGCCAACCCTCCAATCTCGGCTAAAATCGGTCCTGGCAATGCCAACGGCAAAAAGCCGCTTTTCTTTTTTCGAGATTTGGTTTGGAGCGCCATATCTTTTTATTATTATTATTGTATAGTAAACAACTTCGACTTTGCCTGTATCCGACTTTAGATCCATTTTCCTGTCGCCAATGAGCAGAGCGTGACAGGTAGTGTTAGCCGGCACGGCTCCTCTAAACTTTAGTTTGACTTGTATGTTCACGATTCCCGATTGAAGCTTCTCGGACTGTTTGGAGCAATCCAACACCACGAGAGGATCGGCTTTCTTGAACTGAAGCAAGTCAAAACTCAAGTTGTTTGTATCGTAGCAAAGCTGCCTAAATTGCTGCGCCATTCTGTACAGACCGACCTACTCTCCAGTGGCAAAATAATAATCTAATCTAGAAATGGATATCTTTTGAAATTTAGAGTCACATGAGCATCTTGCAGACTGCAGTGGTCAAACACACCGGAATTTTTGACTAAAGAGTCCTACCTGTTAGTTTGAAAAGCTAAAACTATCCACCTAGGTTTTTCGACCGCGGAAGTAGTCAGCACGTGCCAAGCTAAGCTGGTATTTTGAGGGAGCACACAGCTATCGTAATGACAGTGCGTAAATCCTACATCCACTGTTGCTCCGTGGTCGATGAGATTGTAGAGTTTAAGTATCTGCTAGTCTGAGGCAGTGACATGTGGAACGTTCCATATGATGCTATTTAGAACGACTTTGCCATTGGCCGCTGCCGTGGCTTTGAAGATTGCGTTAATTTCACTCACTCGCATGAGTGTGAGCACGTGTTTAGTTCCGTAGATTAGCTTATCGTAATTTTCGAAAAATCCCATAATGTGTTTCAAAGGGATGGCGAATGTAAAGCTTCCCTAGGAGTCGTTTCAATGATGAGGGATGAGTGCCGCTGTTTGTATCCCAAGTTGTCTATTAGTTCGGCAGCGATTGAAGCCGCACTATCCAGTGCCCAGCACTGGCCGAGCGGAGCTGGTTGCTCCGCCGAGCCATAGGTGAGCAGTCTCTTCACCAGAGTACCGATCCCCAGTTAATTTAACTCGTCGACTTGTTTATCACCGAGATAGTATTTGATGTTAGAAACAGGAACATGGGAGCATTATTAATAAGACTAGCTGCGTCAGCGTCCGTGTAAGCCGAGTCATCGTCCTTCAGCAACGTCCCTTTAATCAGGAGGTAACTGTTGGGAACGTGCAGAAATAAATCTTTCTACGTGTATGCAGATTTCAGATTTAAGTTGTTGAGATTGGTACCAACAATAGGATTGTATTCGTGGTAAGTGTAAGACTCGACCGATGAATCATACACCAAAGGTTTGTTGATTTTTAAGTAATCTCCTACTACGCTCATTTTCTGGGAGTTGTTACAAATTTGATGAAAGCTTTATTTCTTGGCGTCAAACCTTTTGTTTTTTTATTATTGGAGTTTAAATTAAGAAAGAGTCCTTTCCTTTTTTTTCCAAACACGAGCATTTTTATCCTTTTTTTAATTTTTAGATCTCAAACGAAGACGCACCCTAAGCGTCTTTCCGTTTAAATCCAACGGCTCGTTGGTCTCAGACGTGAGCCAAACACTTATATTTCTGATTAGGTTTGTAGTCACCGGGAGGTAAATTAAATTATGAGGGGACTTTGATTTTGAAACTGGGCCGGGAATTGGAATAAAAGGTGGGTTGTGGGATAAGGTGGGTTGTGTGTCGTTATTTAGGTACGATATCAACGTGTACGAAAATTGTATTGATGCTCATAATGTCGACGGTATTTTGACTCTCTCAACTTCTCACGTAGTTGCCCAAGTCAAACCCCAAACTCCAAACTCGGATCCAAAATCTTGTCACCTGCAAAAGATATTCCGTAATTTGGATCGGTAATTATCAAGTTAGTTCTTAAAGTGTTTAGATTTGGAAGAATCGTAACAGCATCCTTTTTGTGATCATCACACCTATCGCCGATTTAAGAAATTTATTCAAGTCTTCGATTTCGTAAGCACCCGGGGTGACTAACACTTTCTGCCAGGTGGCACCAGCATCGGTCGTGTACTGAATTTCGTTATTTTTCGAGGTGATGTTGTGGATGCTGTTGTACGTGTCTAAATTAAGCAGGGCCAATTCTTAATTTTTTTCAAAGTCTAGATGAATTGGAGTGTTTAGATTAATTCTCAAATCAGAGTCTTTGCCGGAGAGAATAACTGAACAAGAATCCATGTTATTGCTTTTTTTAAAGTGGGAAGAAAAACAAATTCGAAATCTGGAACCCCAAAATTAACGATTGGCTAGTTTACACCTTGAAATTTTTAACCACGGTCATTTTATGCATCAAAATAGTATACCCGGTCCTAAAGGTGCTAAATAGTATACCCGGTCCTAGGGGGTATTAAATAGTATACCAGTACGACGACACTCCCGTATGGGGGGTGTTGCCATCTTGGAAAATAGTGGCACTTCCGCTTTGCATGGGCACCGCCATCTTGGCTGTAACACCACTTCCAGTACGTGCGTTCACCGCCGTCTTGGAGCTGCACTTCTGGTTCGTACGGGCGCTGCCATCTTGGAAAAACAGCTGCACCTCCGGTACCAAAATGGACTCAAAAAGCACTTCCCCTCTCCAGATTTACGAAAAGGGGGCCGCCATCTTGTATGGTGGCCTTCCGGTTCGCAGGGGTGCTGCCGAAGTGGATATGGGAGGTAAACATCTTGAATGGAAGGTTTTCTTGAGTGGAAAGTTTACTTAAGTGGAGGTAGGTTTACTTGAGTGGGGTAGGTTTCCTTGAATGGGAGGTTTACTTGAGTGGAAGGTTTACTTGAGTGAGGGTAGGTTTACTTGAGTGAGAGGTTTACTTGAGTGGGGGTAGGTTTACTTGAGTGGGAGGTTTGTGAGCGCCACCATCTTGGCTATAACGTCACTTACTGTATGGGAGGATGCCGCCATCTTGGAAACTTCCGCTTTGCATGGGCTCCGCTATCTTGGAAAATAGCTGCACTTCCGGTACCAAAAGGACTCAAAAAGTGCTTCCCCCCTCTCCTCCAGATTGACGAAAAGGGGCCACTTCCGGTTCGCATGGGCATCGCCATCTTGGACTTCCGGTGTGCATGGGTGCCGCCATCTTGGATGACGTCACTACCGGTCACGTGACCTATGACATCACTTCCGGGTTTGTGGGGGTGTTCCAGCCATATCGCATTTTCCCCCTAGTCAAGAATGGTCCCAGCTCAACTGTTCGACTTTCTAGGGGTCTCATTCAACCTAAAATCTGCGACCGTGATGCTTTTTCTAGACAGAATAGAAACTTAGTCCACCAGACCCTACCCTTCCAGCAACAAAGTCACCACTCCGGCACGGCCCTAACCTCCCTAATAGGAAGAATGGATGCAATGGCCAGTCGTGTCCCTTACAGGAGGTGGATGACCAGACCACTGTGCCATTACCGCATAGGTGTCTGGGGAAACAGCCTGAACCATTCAAAACAGTCATACCCAACAGTCGCAAATTTTCCTCACGTGACACTCCTATGGTGGTTGGACCCGATAATCCTGTCTCAATCCGTACAACTGCACGAACCACTTCCAGACCTCGTTTTACTGACCGACGCATTGCTGGAAAGTTGGGGTGATCACACAGGCACCCTTCAGTTAGCTGAACAATGGCACCATTAAGAACTAGACCACATCAACATACTGGAATTACTAGCAATCCTCAAAGTACTATCATATTTCCAGGACACGATCAAGGGAAAACCATCCAAGTCCAGGTGGACAACACGACGGCAGTCGCTTGCATAAGGAAGGAACAAAACACAAGGTCTCGCAAAGTGCACAGGATAACCTCATTCATTTTTCAGCTCTGCATCCATCTGAACACAGCAATCCTACCGCTTCACATCCCAGGGCAAAGGAACGTCATTGCAGACTCTCTCACGGAAGAAACCCCCAACAGGGGTGAGGATGCTAGACAAATCCATCTGCTAATATCTGTTCAAAATTTGGGGCACACTTATGATCGACCTATTCGCCACGAAGCACAATGCCAGACTTCCCCACTATGTCAGTCCAATCCCGGAAGAAACCACAATGGCAGTCGATGCCCGGAAGTTTCTGTGGGAAAGTCTATATGCCTACCTCTTCCCTCCAGTTCAGGAACAGATCTCAAAGACTGAAGGCCTCTTCCTACTAATAGCCCCTCACTAGTCGTCAGCGCCCTGAATTCCCCATCTCCTAAAACTTTTAGTGGACGACCCAAGAAGCCTTCCTCTAAGACAAGATCTCCTAACCCAACACAAAGGGACCAAATTCCACCCAAACCTAAACACCCTTCGCTAACACGGGTGGCTACTATCATCAGTCAACTCAAGAAGGCAGGTATTCATCATGAAGAAACCAGCCGCATTGCAAGCAAGGCCATTCAGACTTCCACAGACAGTATATACGACAGCCACTGGACAAGATGGTTTCATTGGTGTGACAGAAGGAAAGTTGATCCAGTCAACCCCCTGTCAATATACTCTTGAATTTCCTGCATTCGTTGTCCCTCCCATCTAACACTAAAAGGCAATTACGACTCAGAAAGTAAAAAAAGAAAGTAATAGTAAATAACCATAGGAGGAAAAATCCACACAAATTTAAAGAGATTGTTAGCGATGCAGTGAAGCCTCTTAACGTCTTTTAAACGGGACGGAAAGCCAATGGGCTCAAGATTGGTTCGATTCCCAGCTCAGGCAGTCTGACATATAAGTCCAAAAGGCAACGTAAATAGGTTTGCATCCGTATCTCTAAACGTCTATGCGGGAGTTATATTGCAGCAAGATGCTTAATGTAGTCAAGGTTCCCAGATGTTTACGAAAACGTTTTCGAAAGAAAATCTATCACAAAGTATCCAGGTGCGATACTAGGCTATACGTACCTTTCCTGAAATAATTAAAAATGCTTGCAGAGCATTTTAATACTGATCGCAAATGCCGATAGCCAGCTATTTACGAAGCAATTAGAAAATTGTTAGAAGTAAAATTGTAGCCCGACTTTGGTTAATGAAAGAGAAACTATTTAAATTAAGTTTAAAACTATACGAAAAGATCTGTAAAAATAACATTTCATGATCAGCCAATCATATTTAACCAATCACTCTCATTGGCTAAAGCTACATGAAACCTAGACAAATTTTGTAATGGTTTTAACGGAACAATATTGAAAGTCGTCCCCAGTAGGCTGTAGAAAATGGCTGTTAAATAAAGGTCACCCAGACATTCTCGAAGAAGATGCTGTTCTAGCAGATGAGTGGGCTGCACGCAATCGGTAGATTGCACTTAAAACAGCCTTACAAATTATGAGAAGTCAAAAACACAAATGGGCACTCAACCAGTTTGTCGAAATGGCAAGTCAGCCAGTCATAAAAAAGGTTACCACTCCAAACTCAACTTAAAACAAACGTGGAGAAAACAGAGTGAGAATCGACTGCAAACACCAGCAACACTCCTCACTTTGGGAGTTTGGGCCCCAGAAAACTATTTCAGACTTATTATTTATGAGTCCGAAATATAACAAATATAAGTGTTACAAATATGTTTGCAAATATAAGTGTTATTTGAATCACACTCTACGTTACTCGTCGTGTGTAGGTCAGTTTCAAATTTTAACATGCTTTCAAAACTACTGGACCGCTCCATCATGTTTTTGGGGGGGAGGCGAAAGGTTTATTTGCCGATTAATCACCAGCAATCACTTCCATGTAAACTTAAATACCAATCCCGAAAAACACATGTAAACATCTTAAACCCTTAAATTGTACTAGTCGAGTCGTTCGCTCATTTGGCAGTGTCTCGCTTCGTTCGAGGACATTTCTTGTTTAAATATAATTTTATGCTGCTGACGGACTTTTTCATACCAAAAAAACGGTCATGTTTATTGTAGCGTGCGTTTTTCGTTTTGTTTCAGTTCGTAAACAAACCATAACTTGTACTTACTCTTTCATTTCTCTTTGTTTAGGTAATAAGTCTTGCTACTAATTTTGTTACCTACTCCCTCTGGTGAACAGATTTTTTTATTCAAATAAATTGTGCTGCTTAAGGTGCACAGTAGACGCAACGCCAGAGCTGAACACAAGGCACCTCACGTCGCCTATAATTTGTGTTAGTACCACCAAACCCCTATAATATTCTGATACCACCTATGCATAGGTTTTCCTGTTTCACTTTTTTTGCGTTTTTGTGCAATAATTTATTTCACCCAATCCCCAATGGCGAAAAAGTTGTAAAACACCAAAAAAATAATAATGCATCATTAAACAAAGATTAACGCAAAGGTTTGTTGAGGAAGTTAACCAACCGTTTCGTGTTGTTTTAATGCAAGTCAGGCCTACACGCAGTATGAAATCATACCCAGAAATTAGGTGTATTTACCCCGCTGGCATACTGATCAAATGCTGATGTTTTGCAAATGCAAACGTATATTTCTGACAACCTTTTATGTTATCAATATAGCATATAGCAGCCCCTTTTACCAGTTTTGGTTTATGATATGATTTAAATTTACGGCCAAATTAGCAGTTTAAATTTGAAGTATCCTAAATGCAGCTCCAACAGTCATCCCATCAGTGAGCTGCACGTGTCCTAGTCTTGAATAACAGCTCTTTGGATTGCCAGTAATAATCCTACTGACAATAGTACTGGACCACCTACTGCCTACTGACAACAGTACTGCCTACGTGGCGCAACAATTGTGGACCATTCTCTTAGCACGAATATGTAATATTTCGAAACTTACAATCAACTTCGAAAAATTCGTTTTAACCGTGGTCCGAAGGGATTTTTTCGCTTTTTTCGATGGAACCACCTTTACCTAGAACTACAAAAATACCCAAAAATGATATCTGGAATAATTTCCTGTATTTCGAGACCTTTCTCACAGTTCTAGGCCTCCTAGTTCCGGAGGAGAAGACGTACATATAAACAAACTAACAAACCGACTAACCATAAGTTTTTAATAATTAAGACTAGCAGAGTCGCTCGCTTCGTTTGCTCATTCCACGTCGTCTCGCTACGCTCGAGGATATTTCTTGCTGCAACTCTTATGATGTTAACAGGGACTGCAAATCTGCGGAAGCTATACATATAAGTAATGCCAGAGCCAAACAATCGGGAACGACACGTCGCTTTTAAGTTATGTTAGTACCACACTTTGCAAGGATTTTTACTTAATAGCCATCAACTTTCCCGCTACATGCTTTGAACCAGTACTACATTTTGCACGGGTTTTCTTGTGTCACTCATTTTAAGATTTTTTTGTTTTCTTGTCTTCAAGTGAAAACGCAACGGGTTGAATGTAAGTTAGGCTTACGCAAGACACTAACTCGCACCCAAAGCTGCTGGAGTTTGGCCACACCAGCTGCAAACACCTTGCCAGGAATTGTTAACGTAGTAAACCAATCTTTTTCGTATCTTT
Source organism: Lithobius niger (assembly GCA_023313725.1). NCBI lineage: Eukaryota > Metazoa > Arthropoda > Chilopoda > Lithobiomorpha > Lithobiidae > Lithobius > Lithobius niger. The sequence continues at coordinate 149,378 of JAHWFP010175226.1, forward strand.
GCGTAGTGTAATTTAATTTAACTGCTAAACGGGTGGTATTGGATTTTACATATCCAACTCCAACTACCTCCCCACCCGTGAACTGCACGTGCCTCATTCTTTAATGTGGGCTTTTCACACACTGCCACTCACAACAACCTTTGCCCTCAATACATTGTTGCCCCACTTTCGAAATGTTCGAAGCGGAAAAAATCTGTCAACAATCGATGACGTCACGTATTGAAGGGCCGTCTTCAGGTAGGTGGCCACCCAGCGACTGTCTTTGACTTGCAGGATCGCTCCCTCAAGTTCCGGATGCATTGGCTCCCACTGGACGTGCCTGATGCAGCTATAGTGAGAGCATTGGCAGATTTCGGGGAAGTTTCTGGTTTGCGAAACGAGTTCCACTCAATGGAAGGATTGCGTCACTGCCGTACTGGAGTTAGGTGCGGTACTTTGAAGCTAAGGGCTTTGAGGCTGACCAGCCGCTGGTCTTACAGGAACTCTCTGCGGCATTAGCCTCTTGTCGGCTTGGGAGTGCTGTGGGGATTGACAGGGTCTCTTATGACGACCTCCGTGGCCTTGATCGTGATGGGCAGAAGCGTTGTTGGACTTCTTTCAGACTCGGTTCGACGGGGCCCCGGTACCGGCCTCCTGGCTTTTCTCTGTCCTTACCCCGGTGCTTGGCAGGGGCAAGCCCCGCTCCTCTGTCACGAGTTACCGGCCAATTGCGCTCCTTTCGTGCGCTCGCAAAGTCTACGAGAGGATACTAGTCAATAGACTGGTGTGGCAAATTGAGGGTTCGGGCGGGTTGTTCGGTGCTCAATTTGGGTTCCGGAAGAATCGGGGAGCTCAGGACGCAGTGCTGTACCTTGAGTCGGGCATCAGGGAGGCTTGGGTTAATGACTGCTTCGCCGTAGCTGTTTTCCTGGACATAAAGGCGGCCTACGATATGGTTGATATATCATGGGTAGAGTTTTCCCTGAGGTCCCTGGGTGTCGGCGGAAAGCTTCTTGCTGCGGTTATGGCGCTGCTCGGCGTGCAGCGCTTTGCGACAAGGGCTGGGGGTGCGTGGGGGGGGTGCGTGGTCCAGTGTTAGATCCACTGACCGCGGCCTCCCCCAGGGTAGTTGTCTGAGCCCGGCTCTGTTTGCAGTGGCAATCAACGCTGTCCTAGTAGAGATGAACTCTTCGGTCAACGTGGTCGCGTATGCAGATGACGTGGCAGTTTGGCTTACGGGGAGGGACTTGCCTGTGATTTTGGCTTCTCTTGAGGTGGCTATTGCAAGGGGGGTCGTCTGCACTGGCGGCTAGAGGCCTTCAGTTAGCCAGTGCGAAGACGGAGCTGATGATTTTCCGCCGGGGGAAGTCCTGGGAGGGCTCCATTTTGGTAAACGGGTCGCGGGTCGCAGCGAAGCCGAAGGTTCGCTACCTTGGTTTTTGGCTGGACCCGCAACTGTTGTGGACCCATGATGTGGCAGCCGTGAAGCAAAATGTGTCAGCCCGTTCGAATGTGCTGCGGTCCATCGCTACTAATGCGTCCGTTGCGAGGCGTGCCACTGTCGTTTCCTTTTACAAGGTCTATGTTCGCTCTTGCGTGGATTTTCATATCCCTGTTTTGGCCAGCTCTCGGCAGGCGATTAAGGAGGTTCAGGTTGCTATGAATCAGTGCCTTAGAGTGGTCACCGGTTGTTTGCCATCTACCCCAGTGCCTGCTCTACATGTGGAAGCTGGCGAGCGCCCTGTTGCCTTTCGGGCCAGGGAGCTGTTGGCTAGAATCTGTTTGCGGGCAGTTGGGAGAGGCAGGTCAGACCCCTTGGGTCGTATTCTGTTGGACTATATGTCCTTGTCGGATAGGGCCCGTGGTTTGCTTGGTGCTCCAGGCCAGGGGGCCACGCTTCTTCTGCTGGACGGGATGGGTGGCTTTCCTACTCCGGTTTCTGTCCATCCACCGGCCCCGTGGCTGTGGTGTCCAGCGGCGGTGGCTTCTGTGCAGTCGGAAAGAGGCACGACTAGTCGTTCGGCTGTTCAGGTGTTCTGTGACGCTTCCTTTTTCGTGGAACGGGGGGAAGGGGGGGTTGGTGTCTGTGTTCCGTGTTGGCGGCTGGAGTACCGGTTCTCTCTTCGCCCGCTCCCCTCGGCCTTCGTGGGGGAGCTTGCGGCTATTTCTGTGGCACTAGACATTGGTTTGGATATGCAGTTGCCTGAGTTCTGTGTACTCACCGATTCGTTGGCTAGTATTGGCTTTCTGAGGCGTTGTTTTCTATCTCTCCAATGTTCCCACCCGATCGCTTTTGAGATAGGGTGGAAGCTTTTTGCCCTTTGCCAGCGCGGCAGGTCAGTCTCCCTTAAGTGGACTGCGGGCCACTCAGGCTGCTTTGGCAATGAGCTGGCAGACAGTCTAGCCAGGCAGGGCTCGGATGGGGAAGGGGGTGTGATCAGTCTTGCCATGGGTCCCAGGGACCTACAGCCTGTGGTTGCGAGGGTTGTTGAGCGTGAGTGGGCTGCGGAGTGGTCTGCCAGTCCAGTGGGCAGGGGTTTGTACGAGTTGCACCCAACCACAGCCTACCCTAGGTCTCTTGACAGTTTCTCCCGTCGCGATGCGGGTTTGCTCTCCAGACTTCGAACTGGTCATGTTCAGCTCAGGGCTCACATGTTCAGGTTGGGGTGGTCTCGCTCTCCTCTTTGTACCTGTAGCGGTGGGGAAGAGACTGTACGTCATTTTTTGGTGGAGTGCCCTCTTTGGGCTGCTCAGCGGCGCTTTGCCCATAATGTAGGGGTAGACCCGGTTCGCGTAGCCCTCGGCGTCTCCCCACACTCGGTGTTAGGTATAGGCCCCCTGCGCAGGACCTTGGGGTTTTGTAAGGCAACACAACGGCTCACCTAGAGTTTCAGGAGTCTCTCTTGTTCCCGGTACCTCGTGCATAGGGTCCAGGGTGCTTGCTGGTTTTTTTGGTGATTTGTAAGTTGCTTCTTGTACTGGTGGCATTTGGTTTTAGTTTTTAAGTAGGCTAGACTGAGCACTTGGCGATATAGGCCTGTACGCTCAAATAAATTTAAAAAAAAAATTTTGGTTCATTTGGGACATTTAGGACCCTTCTCGTTTCGTAAATATACGCATAAACTAGGAACGGATTAATTTCCTGTCTTTCCACACCCTTCTCACATATTTAGCCTCCTATTTCCAGAGGAGAAGAGGTAGTATGTACCTACACATTATATATATATATGTAAAGTCCACCGTAAGTTTTTAATAGTTTAGAATAGCGGAGTCGCTCGCTTCGCTCGCTCATTCTGCGTCGTCTCGCTGCGCTCGAAGAGCTTTCATCCTGCAACTCGTATGCTGCTGACAGACATTCCTCATCTAAAACGATCAAGCAAATGAGTGCAGTGCGCGTTTTTCTTAAGGCTTCAGTTCATAAACTAATTTCGCATTAATCTTGTCGTAGATTTACGTATTTTCATTTAAATTTAAGGCTAAATAGGTAGTTTGTATTTGAAATATCCAAAATGCAACCCCAACAGTCGTTCTATCAGCGAGTTGCACGTGCCACATTGTTGAATGACGGCTGTTAGCATTGCCTGCCGTAATCCTACCGACAACACTACTGGACCACGCGCCTCCTACGTGGCGAAACAATTGTGGACCATCCGCGCAGCAGGAAGACGTCATATTCCGAAACTAACAATCAACCTCGAAAAATTCGTTTCAATGATGGTCCAAATGGGTTTTTTCGCTTTTTTCGTGGGGGAAAATGTTATCTAGAACTACGAAAATACGCCTACGCGAAATCCGGATTAATGTCTTGTCTTTTGACACCTTTCTCATATTTATAGCCCTCCTACTTCAAGAGGAGAAGAGGTACATATATATACCAACCGTAAGTTTTTAATGATTAAGATGGCATTCATTCGAAGATGTTTCTTTACTTTTCTACGTTACTGGTTGGTCGAACATTACTGTCCTTTAATTTTTAGCTTCAATGATTAAATTAAGTACTACATGACTTGAACTATCCAACAGGTTAATAGGTGGTGGGTGATCCTTTAAGTTATTGTTTGTAGAATTCATTACATTGTTATATTACAGTATTGCATTGTTTATTACGCATCCTAGGACGTAGTAAGATGATTTTTTTTTTCATTTTGTAAATGCCAAACCAACAAACTAATTGCTGCCTAAACCAACAGATAATATGCTTACGTCAGGGACGAAAGGCACACGGTAGGGGCTGCAGGTCCTATGTCGTAAAGTCACCAGTTTGTGCACACAAGTTTGGCTTGGTGCCAGTAGAATATTTTCTGCCTATCTACCATCGTCTGTAGCTTACTACACCTGAAATAGCAATAGTGCCTGAATTTACACACTGCAAATTTAAAAGTAGTCACGTAATGTACAGCAGTGCAAATGTAGAGCAGTAGCTCTATGTAAGTCCTCGAAAGGAAAAAAATCCTAACATTTATATACAGTATGTCTCAGAAGCCCTGAATCAGGTAGACCTGTATGGTATAGGCCGATACAGTGTAGGCCTATACGATGTACACCCATACCATATTAGGCATAAGGTGTACGAATCAGCAAACTATGAGCAAAATATGGACACAATGGGGAATCACTGATTCCAGGGCCTTGGACTCAAACCCGGACTTTCCTCTGGGTGTAGTTTAGGCATACCTGGTTCAGGACTTCTGAGACATACTGTATAGCATTGAAACTACACCTAATGTCAGTTAATATACTAATAATATATAAAAAAAATATAGGATCAACTTTTATTTATTCAAAACAGGATATTTGATCCTGAACTTGGTCCCTGTGTTCGCTATTCTTTTTTTTTTACATTTGTCTTAGAAAGAAAAGGTTGGACTGTTTTTTTTAATGTTTTTGAGAGTGACGCTTGTTTGAAATGCTTCTAGATTCTCCCTGCCCTTTCGAATTTTTCAGTGAATTGAGTAAACTACAATCTACCCCAAAACAAAACTTGTTAAAGATTCCCGCTAAGGTTTTCGGCCGTGTGAAGTCATGATATCCAACGCCAAGCTCTTTTCCCAAGCTAATCCCACCGAGTAAAGGTTCGAAGGTTAATGAAGTAAATGAAAATTGCTTACTGCGCTATTTTCAATTATTTCATTTAACGTTTGAAGTTTTAGTCGGTGGGATTAGCTTGGGGAAAGGGCTTGGCGTTTGATATCACGACTTCACACAGCCGAAAAGTTTGGCAGTAATCCTTAATAAGATAAGATGGAAACACCAATCTACTTTTCTGGCCCATTTCGTTTTTTTTTGTTGGCTGTCATTAGATTTTAAGGACAGCAGTCATTTTTTTCGAAAAATTAACAGGATTTCTTATTACTACTGAAGTATCTCCTTGAAAAGGCACGGATTTATTTAATGTTCAGTTTGGCATTGCTGCTTAATAACACTGTTTTAAACAATATAAAACAACCAAATTGACGTTTGGAGCTCCCTAACCCCTGAACCACTTGTCCAATTAGAAGTGGCCTTATGAAAAGGGCACATCTACAGAGCAATACCTGTAAAACGTGCTAAGAACTGGCTTTAATCGCCGCATGAAAGAATTTATTTTTGTGATAGAAACAAAAAAAAAGCGTTAGTACGTAGTAAGTAATTAGGTCGTTATTCTGGTCGTTTTTTCAACAAGAAAACGGTAAGCTGTATCGTTAATAATGACTTTTATGTTGTCAGGCGACCATAGTCTCTCGATCAAACAAGTTTCAGCCTTTTCTGTCGCGATGTTATTTACCCTCAGATGGCTGAAAACAGCGAAACTGCCTTTGCTGTAAAGACACAACATGTCCTGTGGTCGCCATGCTCTTTTGTATATTTTATCTGGATGTTATCGTTTTATCTTGGCGGTCTTGGTGTCAGTTAAAAAGGGGTATTTGATTTAGCTTTGTTTATCAAAACTATTTAGAAGTTAATGCTGCTCCTTGATTATGAAAAAATGGTTTTCTTACAAAACGATATTTTTTAGACTTATCTTAACTTCAAACCATCTGTAATGCAGGTCATTAATGTTGAAAAATGTCCAAAACAAGAGATTACAATACGAATAATTACTTTTTTTTGCAGGAGACAGAATCTGACAAGCATTCAGTAACTGAAGTCGACACTGTGGCTGGCACATGTATCACAATCATTGCAAGTTAGTATATTTTATGGATTGTTAATTTATTTAGTTCTCTGAAAGGATAACTAATGGCAGCACCACGCATGATTTTAGTACATTCAATCTCATCAACACTTCTAAAAATCAGAATGTCTCTTAGAATCAGTGAATTATAGAGTAGCAGTTCAAAAACCAAACTTTAGAAATACTAATCCTTCAACTCTGAATTTTTTATCGTTAGTTTAGATGCTGGAATTAACGCGAAAAGGCATTCGATGACAAGAGATGTTTATGTTTAGGACAAAAGAAATTTTAAAACACTTACTTTAAGGAGACAACACATGCTTAACTCGCTACTGCTGGAGAAGATTCCTTTTGGCGTCATTTTTCTTTCTCACTTTCCACAGCTGTCTGTGCAACCTGCACAAGTTCCAGAAACAGAACAGAATCGCCCGATATTTGCGCATCGCAACTAGAAGGGTATGGCAACACCCCAATCACCTGTAAGAAAGGTGAAGCAACAGCCCTGCAAGGTGTGCACTCACGCTATTTCTCGTAGGGATAGGTGACTTAAAAGACGCAGTTGTTTTTATTTATTTCAACTTATCTATCAGGCAGGCAAGATTTTATAAGTCTTAAAAGAGTTTTCACGATCTTAGTTAATATTATAATAATTGAAAAAGTGATGGCCTAGTATTCCTTTAATTACTAAAGTAACGTATTTTTTTAAATTAGCCTTATTATATAAAACTTTGTACTTTCGTTCAGTATAAGAGAATTAAAAATGTACAATTTCCAAACGCATTTCACTGTATTAAAGTACTAACATTAGCTGGAAATCAAAATGCAATTCAGGAGGGGTACTCCATAATTGTGTAGAAAAATTCATAACTACTGAGAAGATGTTAAAGGAATTATTTATAACTGAAGATATAATGTGTGGGTAATGATTGCGTCTTTTTTTGATAACCTGTAAATCAGAAACGTATTTAGCCTTAGTTTAAAAAGTGTCTAAAAAAGAGGTATGCTGAAATACGTCAACGTAGGGATGCCTGAAGGGTATCCTCTCTTGGGTCAGTCAACTCGGTCATTCTAGTTAATACTTCTTACCTAGTCAATCGTCACAGTCAGGCAAGGAAGCTGAAGGGTTTTTTCTCTATGACCGATGGTACACGAAAGTTCCTTACATTGCTTTATCTCAAATCGACTCAAATTGATAGTGCAACTTTCTATTCCATCCAGATCCGGTTCCCGGCCATTCTTTATGCATGTCAAAATTTTAACACTGGGGTGCAATAATTTGTATCCTTCAATCGAACGATGGTCTTATTTGCTCTGTTCCTGCTTCCATTTGTGAAATCTTTTGCAACCATATCTATTATTGTGTGGCAAATATTGACAATGGGGTTTTACCCGTAATTAAACTAGCAAGGTTATGTATCCCACCAGTAGTGGTAGGTAAGAAATACTCAATCTAGCTCTAATCAAGTTGAATAATAGCTCTGGAGTTAGTGCTGATTACTTACCTAGGGCCTTTATTGATAAAAAAAAATCAAACACGCTTCTGTACTGTTTTTACTGGTCTTATTTAATCAAAATCTTCAGCAGTGCTTCGTTCCTGCATTACGGCGGAGAGCTTTCATCACACTTTTGTTTAAAAGAGCAATAAAACTTTCCCTGTTATATAGGCCGAACCTGCTCTTTCTCCAAACTTTTTGAACGGATTAATAATCATATTGTTAAATACATTTCAGAATATTGTTTGAGGAGATACAGCACGGCTTTAGACAAATTATGTCTACGGTTACTAATTTAATGTCTTTCTATGACTGTGTTTGGGATGATCGATAATCTGTTGACATCATTTACTTCAATCTTGATAAAGTTTGTGTGGAAAAGTTATCTGTAAAATGTAAACAGTAGTTGGAAAAAAGAGAAAAATTACCGTTTTCGTAAAGTCCTTTTTTGAAGAATTAGCAACTGCACGACAATGGGGATGAATTTAGCATGCACGTTATGACGAATTAGCAAAACTGCATAATAATGACGAATTCCCCGTTTTGAACGGTAGGACCACCGGGTCAGGCACTGTTGTAAAAATGCGACTCGAATGCACCGCAGCGTGAAAAAGACGAATTGGAAGATCTCATGGGGGTCATACGCGAGGGTGTGTAAAATGACGAACTAACAACATTGTAAAAATTAGGGAAAGCCTCTGCCCCTGGCATTTTGAACCGTACTCCCATTTGAGCATTTTGTTTGTAGGTTTTTTCTACAGTGGTGCTGCTATTTTTATCACTTTTTACCGGTGCGTGTATCTTTTTCACGGGGAGGGGATACGATTTTGCAGCGCATGGGGATACAAATCCCCGGGACGAGCGGTGGGTATAAAAGGCGGGGAGCAATTCCATAGATCTTTATATCAACCATGGCTGCGAAGTACGATGTGGTTTTGAGGTTCCATTGCAAGAAATGCAAGGTTGAGTTTTTATCGCGTGAAGAGGTGGAAAATCATTTGTAGAAGCCTTGCGTGGTAAACTTTACTTGTCTCGATTGCAGAGGACTCGTTTCTTCCTACGATGAATTCTTGGTGCACTACGACCGATGCGATAGACAAATTATTATGCCCGAAAAAAATCAAGTTTGGCGGTATAGATTACTGCAAAGCCTGTTGGAAGTATTTTCCCGATTTGGAACGAGCTACCAGAATTTTCCATCCGTCTCTTCCAATGATCGAAGAGACAATTTCGATATCAAAAGATAAAAAAAAAGGACCAACGATGATCGACAAAGAAGAAGAAAATCACGATCTCTCAATGTTCGACATTGAGGTTTTCCCGTGCCAGTAATGCGAGAAGACGTTCACGAGCAAGAGTTATAAACGGAGGCACGAAAGGCGTCACGAAGGGAAAATGTAACGTAACCTGCAAATCGTGCGTTGATACTTATTCAGAAGATCTCGCTTATAAACGGCAGAAGTGTGGCGGAGCTGCAAAACAACGTGGAAAGGAAATTGGAGAGTCTTCGAGAACGAGACTGAAATTGTCTTTTCCTAAACTCAAACCATTGTTGAGGAAAGGAATAGTTTCTCGAATGCAGGCAAATTTCAACTTCGTAGTAAACAATGTCAGATCTCTAGTGGTGCCTATAATAGAGGATACCATAATCGACTGGGCTTTTTCCTACATGATTCACGATTTGAAAGACAAGACGGAAGTGACCGACGATACCGAACTCGAAATAAAACCGTTCAGTTTGGATTTCGGAGGTTTCTATCTCGTGTGTGATGCTTTCATCAATTGCTTCTTGAATGTCAAGCGGGATTTTACGTCGGATGAAATGCACTACGAACCCTTGATTTTGTTGGAACTGTAAGAGGATAAATATTGGTATCTATTAGACCAATGTCAACATCTTGTGGTAAACATAAAAGCTCAAATCGGATTATGCATTCTCTTCGAAAAAGCTACGGATAATACGGAAACTATTAAAGCTTATTTCAATTCCAACCTGACCAGAGTGGGAAGCAAGGAGGTTCTCTCCGAAATGTCAAACAAGATTCTGCATAGTATTGGACATTTTGCCGTAGAAGGAAGTGGGTGGGGTGTGAAGCAATGCGTGTGCACCGAACTGTGTGTTGGAATCTATAGGCCATTTGCCGGAAAAGGTTACATGCCACTTCCTGACAATCTGAAAATATGCACCAATATACTGGTCAACATGCGTAGTGAGGATGATAGATGTTTAGTGTGGTCTGGGTTGGCTGGTATACACCCTGTCCCATGTTCGCAACACGACTGGGATACAAAACATTACATCTCTCATGTGCACGAGTTAGTTGTTGGCATGTTCAATAAATACCCCATTCCTTTATCCAAAATAGCGGCATTCGAAAAAGCCAACAACATTTCGGTATCTGTTTTTGGTTTCAATGAAGATGAACCTTGCATTTACCGTGTGAGTTCCTTAGTTGAAAGTAAATATCACGTCGACTTGCTTCTTCTAAACAGCCACTACGTGACAATAAAAGACTTCATCAAATTCATCGCGTGTTTCAACCCTCAAAAGCGCTTGAAGTATTTTTGCAGGCATTGCCTACGTGGTTTTCAAAGTCGTTTCAGGTATGAAAACAACCACCTTCCTTCTTGCAAGGGAGTTTCATTTCAAAAGACCTCGTTACCCGAAAATGATGTTATCCAGTTTAAGAATTTCAAGAACAAACTTAAAAGGTTGTACATAGCCTATGTGGACTTTGAAGCGCCGATCCATCCAGTCTCCAGTTGTGATGGAAACGATACATACACCAAAGTTAATCACATACGCCAAGCTTGCAGTTTTACCTATGTGATTGTAGACCATCTAGGCGGAATATTTTCCAAAAAGTTGTACAGAGGAGTAGACTGCGTGAAGGTTTTCTTTGAGCCTATATTAGAGGAGCATAAGAAAATCGTGGCTTACGTGAATTCCCACAAGCAAAGGATGAAACGTTTAACCTTTGAGCAGTAGTTGCTCTACAAAACAGCTGCAGTGTGCCATCTTTGCAAACACGGTGCATTTACCCCACCGGAAGCAAAGTATACTGGGTTTACGAAAGTAAGAGACCACGACCACATCACCGGTGAATATAGAGGTGCCGCGCACAACAAGTGTAACTTTGCTTACACAATGAACAAAAACATAGCAGTTGTTATGCATAATTTCGAAAAAATATGACAGTCATTTCGTTGTGAAGGCTTTGAATTAGTTCAAAGATTTGAACGCTCTACATAACGTGAGGATCACAGCAAAAATTAAAGAAAGAATCAGCAGCATGAAATTGGGTGGTTTCTACTTTCATCGATAGTCTAGCATTTATGACGGCATCATTGGAAACTTTAGCTTTGAACTTAAAGTGCTTTAACATTATGGACAAGCTTTTTGAGGGTGAATTGATGGAACTCGTACGAGGCCTTAGGCGAAAAGGTGTGTTCCGTACAAATACCTGACAAACGTGGAATTGTTTGAGGAGGAGCGTTTACATCCCATGTTAGCATTTACTTCGTTGTTGAAAGCAGTGATCTGCTCCTAAACTCACGAACACACGTTGAAGATTTGGGATTTAGGCAAATGCAAAACGTTTGGAGAATACCACTATCTGTATTTGTGGACGGACATTGGGCTTTTAGCTGATGTTTTTGAAAACTTTAGAGTGACGAGTTTGGCTAGTTACGGATTAGATCCCTCCCATAAGATTTTTACACCCTCGCTATCTTGGGATGCGGCGCTCAAGAGGACAGGAGTGTCTTTGTATGTCTTCACTTATATTGACATACATCTTATGGTGGAAAAGGGTATAAGAGGCGGTGTCTCGTTTATAGCTAGAAGATACGCTAAGCCAACAACCCGTATATATCATCTACCTTTTACCCTGATAAAAAGAATTTTTACATTATATTTTTGGACTTCAACAACGTGTACGGTTGTGTAATGTGCGAGTATCTACCGGCCGGAGAGTACGAATGGGTGACGGAAGACCGACTCGAGTATATAAATCTAGTTAATTACGAAGACGAGAGTGATACGGGGTTGATATAAAAGTGGACTTGGAATACCCGGAGGTGCTTCATGCTTCTCACAATAATTTCCCATTAGCACCGAAGCACATGAAAATCACAAACTCTGTACTTTCTCCTTTCAGTTGTCGCGCAATCAAGGACTTGCCGTTAACGTATAGCAAAGGCCTAAAGCTAACCACTAACCTTTACTCAAAGACAAAGTACGTGGTGTGCTATAGGAATTTGAAATACTATCTTTCTCTCGGCATGGTCCTCAAGAAAATACACAGGCCAATTAGTTTTAAGCAAGCGCCTTGGCTGAAATCTTACATCGAGTTTAATAACGAGAAACGGCAAGCAGCTACTAACAATTTAGACAAAAACCTCTACAAACTGATGAATAACACCATTTTCGGTAAGACGATCGAAAACAAACGTAAGAGAAACAACGTCTTGATAGCAACAACGAAAGAGAAAGACATCAAGTACGCATCTCACACCACACCACGAGTGTCACGTCTCAAAACGAGTTTTTGGTAATTTTTACAACGACTCCCGCAAACATCATCTTGGACAAACACATCATGGTTGGGTTTAGCGTCTTGGAACTGTCCAAGTTACTAGTCTACCCGTTTTACTATGACCACATGATGAAAGAGTACGGACCGGAGAGATGTAACCTCCTAGTTACGGATACTGATAGCTTGTGTTATTCGATAGAAACAGACAATGTTTACAAAGATATGGAAGAGAATGCATCGTTGTTCGACAGGTCAAACTACCCCAAAGACCATTTTCTACACTGCGACATCAACAAAAAAGTATTGAGAAAAATGAAAGACGAGAGCGCGGCTTGCCCAATTTCTAAGTTTGTAGGTTTAAAGTCTAAGATCTACAGCGTTTTACAATTGGATGGAAAGAACAAAATGGCTTGCAAAGGCATTAAAAAAACAGTACAAGTACTGCACAAAACGTACAAAAATGTGCTGTTTAATAATAGCATCGTAAAAACTCTAGGGTCTTACATTCGTTCGGAGGGTCACGAACTGAAAACTGTCACCATCAACAAGTTAGCTTTCAGTCCTTCAGCTGACATGCAACGATGCAGTAAACTAGGCGATAAACTTTTGCCTATGGGCACATGAATTCATCTTAAACTGTCTATGTTATCAGTACAGCTGTTGTATTTGGAATCGTAGCCTTTCCATTCAACGAAATAAAGCTTTTTCCTATCTTTTCCAACTTTTTACGTAACACTTGCTCCACTAGAAATAAATCTGGAACTAGGGTTTTTTGAATTTCCTGTTCGTAGAAACCTCCGAGCACCGGTTCACCCGCCTCATCCTTTAAAATATACGTCACTGGTTGTGTTTATTGAACTTTACAGATCGTGAATATTTCGTTAGTAAAATTTTGCAAATACCCTTTATCGAAAAGTTTTTTAACCTAAGATATCCTGACTTTATTTCCTACAGCAAATTTGGGTTTCATTAGCAGTTGTTTAGGGCTAGTTCATCTCAGCAATGGTTCGTGACGTCTGGTTACTTCCCTAAGTTTTGTGGTGGAATGAACCGTGTTGTTGTAATGTGAACCAACTCGTCGATAATGTGTATCCACTTGTAATTTCCCTGCCTGGTGAATCTTTTCCACATTCGATTTTTCAGCGTTCTGTTGAAACGTTCAACCATGCTCGCTTTCTTCTCATAGAACGTACAGTACGTGTTGATGTTATAGCGCCTAAGTAACACTTTGAAGTCTTTATTGTAGAATTCACTACCTAAATCGACTTGTAAAGTTTTAGGAGTGGTAGCTCCTGAGAGTATCTTCTTGAAAGCTTCGGTAACATCTAGACTGGTTTTAGATTTAAGGGGAATGGCCCAAGCAAACTTGGACATGACGTTAATGCAGGTCAGTAGGTAGTTAAACCCTTTATTTAGTTTAGCATACGTTATCCTTTCCAACAAGTCAGCCTGCCATAGATCATTCAGGCCCAGTACAATCACTTTCTGTCTCAGAAAATTTTTTCACGTTGGTTTGTGAAGTTAGTTTACGAGTTGATGCATTTTTTTATTTCTCATTCCGAACCTGAGTTTTGTTTTCATGATTTTCTTAACGATGGCAACGGCTTGTTTTTCTCTCCACGCCAGAGAAGGATCCTCTCTCACTCTTTGAGCTTTTGAAATTAGAACTTCATCGCTGGTGTGTCGATCTTTTAAATCCAAGCTTTGGGCGTTAGCTATATTGCTTTCCTTGCACGCTTCGTCTAGTTAATTTATTCCAGGATCTCCTCGTGCCAGGCGCATCTTCATTTTAGTTCCAGGACCGCTGTTTTGATATCCCGATAAATGCATTTCAACTGGCAAGTTATCTATGATTTTGTTCACGAGTCCCTTTCCCAATTTGACGAAGTAAGATTGTACCACATACATTGTAAAACACTATCTCCATCGGTGTGTTGTTTCGTAAAGCTGTAGAAACTGGGGGTTTCGATTCGTTAGAAGTCGAACGGTTACATTTAACGTAATATTTCATCGTGATTTTTTTACGGTTGCTCTTTTTTACTATAGCACAATCTTTTTTCATTCCGAGTATATCTCTTTTTTTTTTAAAAAGTCATCATGGATTCCTGTTTGATTATTCTCACCTGCAAGGACTCCGACTACAAAAATAATCTAAACACTCCCATCCATTTGGACTCGGAAAAAAGTTACAATTGGCTTTGCTTAATTTAGACACGTACAACAGCATACACAACATCACCTCAAAAAATAACGAAATTCAGTACACGACTGATGCTGGTGTCTCCTGGCAGAAAGTGTTAGTGAGTCCCGGTGCTCATGAAAGCGAGGATTTGAATAAATTTCTCAAGTCGGCGATAGATGTGAATTGTCACAACAAGGATGCCATTACGATTCTTCCTAATCTAAACACTTTATGAACCAACTTGATAATTACCGATCCGAGTTACGGAATATCTTTTTCGGGTGACAAGATTTTGGCTCCAGTCTTGGGGTTTGACTTAGGCAACTACGTGAGAAGTTGAGAGAGTCAAAAAATCGTCGACATTATGAGCATCAATACAATTTTCGTACACGTTGATATCATAGGCAATTCGTACCTAAACAACGACACTCGGCCCACTTTATACTCCTTTTATCCCAATTCACGCCCGGTTTCAAAATCATAGAGTCCCCGCATAATTTAATTTACCTCCCGGTGACTACCAAATTAATCAGAAAATATAACAGTTTGGCTCACGTCTCAGACAAACGAGCCGTTGGAATTAAATGGATAGACGCTAACAGTACGTCTTCATTTGAGATCTACAAGTTAAATTTAAAAAAAAGGTTAAAAATGTTTGTGTTCGGAAATAAGGGAAAGGACTCTTTTTTAATTTTAACTCTAATAATAAAAAAAAATAAGCGGTTTGACGCCAAGAATTAAAGCTTTCATCAAATTTATAACAACTCCCAGAAATGAGCGTAGTAGAAGATTACTTAAAAATCAACGAACCTTTGGTGAACGATTCATCGGTCGAGCCTTACACCTATCACGAAAGCAATCCTATTGTTGGCATCAATCTCAACAACGTAAATTCGGAAATCTGCGTACACGTAGAAAACCAAAATTTGTTTCTGCACGTTGCCAACAGTTACCTCCAGATTAAAGGGAGGTTACTGAAGGACGATGACTCGGCTTACACGAACGCTATATAGCTAGTCTTATTAATAATGCTCCCATGTTCCTGTTTTCTAACATCAAATACCATCTCGGTGAAAAACAAGTCGAAGAGTTAAATTATTCAGGGTTCGGTACTCTGATGAAGGGACTGCTCACCTACGGCTCAACGCAGCAACCAGCTCTGCTCGGCCAGTGCTGCGTGCTGGATAGTGCAGCTTCAATCGCAGCTGAACTAACACACAACTTGGGATACAAACAGCGGCACGCGTCCATCATCGTTGAAACAACTCCCAGGAAAGCTTTACATTTGTCATCCCGTTGAAACACGTCATGGGATATTTCAAAAATTACGATAAGCTAATCTACGAAACTAAACACGTGCTCACACTCATGCGAGCGAGCGATACGAACGCCATCTTCAAAGACGCAGCAGCAGCCAATGACAAATTCGTTCTAAATAGCATTAGCTGGTCGTTCCACATGTCATGGCCTCGGACGAGCTGAAACTTAAACTCTACAATCTCGTCGACCACGGAGAGAGGATTTAGGCACTGGCATTACGATAGCTGCGTGCTCCCTCAAAATACCAGCTTCACTTGGCGCGTGCTAACTACTTCCGCGGTCGAAAAACCTAGGTGGGCAGTTTTAGCTTTTCAAACTAACAGGCAGAACTCTTTAGTTGAAACCTTAGCATGTTCGATTACGGCAGTCTGCAAGATGCTCACATGACTCTAAATTCAGAAAGATATTGTTTCTCGATTTGAACGCAAATTATGCTACTGGAGAGTACGTCGGCTTGTACACAATGGCGCAGCAATTAAGGCAGTTTTGCTACAAAACCAACGACTTGAGTTTAGAGTTGCTTCATTTCAAGACAGCCTATCCTCTCGTGATGTTGGATTTCTCCATACAGTCCGAGAGGCTTCAATCTGGAATCGTGGACGTACAAAGCAAACTGAAGTTTATATCAGCAGTTACAGCTAACTCTACTTGTCACGCTCACCTCATTGGAGACGGGAAAACGAATCTAAAGTTTGACAGAGGGTAAGTCGAAGTTGTTTATTAAATAATAACGAAAATAATAAAAAAGATAATATGGCGCTCAAAACAAGATCACGAGAGAAGAAAGGTGAATTTTTGCCGCTGGCACTGTAAGACCGATTTTAGCCGGAATTGGAGGATTGGCGGGTGGAACTGCGGGGGTGGTATCTGCAGTAAAAAAGGCTCAAAACGATGCAAAAATTCTAGCTGAACTGGTGCGGCATCACAAGCAATTGGGAGGTTCCGCCACGGAAAAAAACAATTAGACAAAAAAAAAAGCAAAAAAAAATACCCCTTGGCATAGGTCTTTAGTTAGGACCACCCACGGTTTAACCGACTCTAATAAACCTTTAACAAACTTTGTTTTAAATGGATTGGCTAGAGTAATGCAAATTCCAAAATTCAGAGGTACTTTTAGTAAAGACACGCTTCGCTTAAAACTTTGGCCTACTGGTGAAAATGGAATAGTAAACTTGGAAGATTTTCAAGATGGACACGGAGATGGAGACCCATTTCATTGGGTAGCTTATTCCACTGTTTCAGGAGAACCTTGTTATTTTGATAGGCTTGGCAACATGGGTCCTCCCCGGTCTGTGGCAACTACTTGAAACCGGGAATTAAATACAATTACGAATGCGTACAAAACTTTGATCAGATTTAGTGCAGTCACTTTTGCTTATTTTTCCTAAGTGCCTTCTCTAAGGCACATAATCACGAAGCTGGTTTAGATAGGATGAGACGAGTCATCTCATTAAAAGTTACCCGCAACTCTAACTGGAAATAAACGTCTTCTGGATGAAACTCTTCGAATGCCTCTACCGCGATGAGAAAATTTTTTTCTATTACGTGAGGATTTTCGAAAACGGTAACTGTCGAATGTTCTCCCTTTACTTTCATAATGTAAAGGGCTCTCGTACCTATTTTACATTTAGCAATTAGTGCAATGCTCGGATCGCTGCAGTAGAAAATTGCTTTATGAATTAAACCTGAACTCATACACACGAAGCTCGAGAGAGGACCGGAATTAACGAACCAATCGCTCGTTTTTCCAAAGGGCTTTTCATGCTGAAACTGATCAGCATGAAACTGTTTTCATGCACAAATTTCTTTGTAGCCGCCTTACTCGGTAAAGTAGGTTCGCTTTGATTTCTAATCGGTTTGTTCGTGGCATTAAAGTATTCTTTCTGCTCATCTTGTAACAAGCAATTGCTGTCGATAAATTCCTTAGTAACAGCATTGTTTGGTAAAGTAGTTTCGCTTAAATTTCTAATCGGCTTCTGCGTCGCATTGAAGTATACTTTTTGGTCGTCTTGTAATAAACAATTCCTATCGACGTACACTTTTGATGCCGCGTCAGCAGCGTGCCGGGGGAAAGCTATGTGCTTAATTTGCTTCTTCCTCGCGTAGAAATTCCCGTCAGCATCACGTATTTTTTTCCATACTAGAAATGGCGGAAGCCAACTCTTCGGAGAGAAGAGTAATGGCAGGAGGCAAGTCGGTTTTAAGTTTCTGAACGTCCATTACTAGAGTACCAATCTGAAAATAATTTACCGCATCTTCTGAGTCGATGCCGGCTCCAACTTTGGTTAAACGCTTACTTTTCATATCATAGTTGTGTTCGGAGGTTAGCACGTACCCTAGCCCAGGCTGTCCTCTCGGACCAACTCCCATCACTTCACTCCCTTCTCCTCTCGTCCTTTTCAATGATTGTCCAAACTTATTAACTGATATCTTTTTTAAATATACGAATCACGCCATTTTTCCATACTAGAAATGGCGGAAGCCAACTCTTCGGAGAGAAGAGTAGTGGCAGGAGGCAAGTCGGTTTTAAGTTTCTGAACGTCCGTTGCCAGAGTACCAATCTGAGAATTATTTACCACATCTTCAGGTTCGTTAGCATATCCTACTTTAGTTACACGCGTGCTTTGCATGTCGTAGTTGTTTTCGGGGGTTAAAACGTACCCTAGCCCAGGCTGTCCTCTCAGACCAACGCCCATCACTTCACCCGTTCTCTTCTCGCCCTTTTCAATAATTGTCCAAACTTATTACCTGACATCTTTTTTAAATATACGAATTCAGGCACCGTCCCCCCCTGCACAAAAATCTCTAGTGCTAATGCCACTGCCACAGACTAAGGAATAAAGCAAAACAATGTGCATTAAAGACTTGGTTTGTGAAAATACAAGACTCAACAATCTCAAAAAAAAGAAAAGGCAACTGCCCCGACAGGGACTACAACCCAGGACATCCGCATACTATTAATTTACCCGGCTTAGTATGCGACTATTCTGGGTTCGAGTTCCAATCGTGACAGTTGTCTTTTCTTTTACTTTTCAGTTTATTGTACCTGGTATCCTCACAAATGAGGTCTTTAATGTAGACTTTTTGCTCCCCCCATTTCTTTCTTACCCCATTAAATATATTAAAAAAGGAATATAGATAAACCTCAAGATGACTCAACCATACTGGCAAACGAATCTTTCAAATCTCTTGCAATAAAACTCGTTGAAAGTTAATAACGATAAAGGTACAAAGATTAACAACGGTGTAAAGTTTTCCTTGTCTCCTTTCATACAGTTTAAAGATTTAAAAGGTTCGGGGACTTCCTTTTTGGACGAAAAATCCAAATATAAAGGATGGATTTTTCCAAGCGACCCGGAAACTCAAAACTGTTGAAAAATCTTAAAAGGTATATCTGTAAAAAACTTGAAATCCAGTTTGATGAACAGAAACCCGAATCTTATATGTTTAATTACGCTAATTTTATGCACACGGCGTCCTCCTGTTACTCCTCTTGCGAGAAGGCAAGTGACTGTGATAAACCGCTCTGTCTTAGAACTTGGGTGTAAGAGGATATTCACAAAACTACAAGACGACTTCACAAAAATGTTATTGATAAACCCTGGTTTAACTTGTTATCTTATAATGCTATAAACTTGACGGAAGTTACCGGGAAAATTACTGCAGTGTAAGTTACAAATGATACTCCCAGCAACGTGAAATTATGGTGCAATGTAGACTTTGGAGTAGCCCATTCCGATATTTCCAACGACAAATTTTCCGACGAAGACTTCATGGGGTTGGTAACAGCGTAAACTTTAAAAAAATGTGTAAATAAAAAAATAGAAATTATAAACTACGACTTTTTCATACCTAACAACGAACCTAAAAATCATCAATTTCTATCTTCAAATATCAGATGTTTAATTATAGGGCCCGCAAATTGCGGAAAAACTAACTTACTGTTTAATTTCATCTGTAACGAAAGTTGGCTCGTCTATTACCGGTTGTTTATTTACAGTAAAACTTTATGTCAACCTAAATACAAAGCTTTGCAGTCAATATTTGCTGAAGTTGAGGAAAAATTGGACGCAATATCGCCTTTTTTCACGGTTCTCAAATAGATTTAATTCTGCCGGAAGAACTGGACCCAAAATTTCGAAACCTAATTCTTTTTGACGACTGCCTTTTAAACAAACAACTAAATATAGAACGCTACTTTGCTCAAGGACGTCATTAAAATGCCTATGTTTTTATTGCAATCAGTCCTACATGAGAATTCCGAAACAAGTACTTAGAGACAATGCAAATTTATTAATTCTTTTTCCGGTAGATGAGTTAAATTTGAAACACGGTTACAAAAACCATTTGCCTATTAAACATTTTTGCCTATTAAACAAAAGAATGGAGACAAATCGAGAAATCGCAAAACTCAAAAAAACGTTGAACTATAAAGTTTTTAAATCGACGTTTGGGCGAGAGAGAACAAGAAGAATCGCTACAAGAATTTTTTAAGCCTGTAGTAAGCACTGTAAAACCGAGACCGGTGCTCGGTGCAGCCACGCGAACTACGCCTGTTAAAAACATTCTAACCACACAAACTATCCCAGTTAAAATCACTCTAGCCATACAGACGACCCCAATTAAAGCTACAAATATGAAGAAAGTGACGAGGATGACTACGAAGCATTGGGTTTATCCCCATCACCTTCCCAAGCCGTTACTCCTAGTGAGAAGACATTGTCGACCCCTCTCAATTTCAGTCTTGCCGAATACTCAACACCATCTCAAGCTCCTATAATGCGAATTTCTCCCGACACCAAAACCGAATACGCCTCTACGAGCACTGGTCCTAAACTCACCCCTACATAATCCGTGGCACAAGCTAGATGCATTTCTACCCCACCTGAGTTTCCTAACATCACAACGCTAAGGTCACTCGATAGTTTGTTACCTGGTAAAAATATTGGAGACACTGCTAAATATTTCTTGGTAAAATTTTTCGAAAATCCTAAAGACACTGACCCAGTATTCAGGCTACATTATGATAAGAAAAAAGGTGAGCTGACATTTGGTAATAAAACTGTTAAAATATTTGAAAATGACATTGTTGTCGAAAACCAACAATACGTAGGAAGGCGTGGCTTGTGGAATTTGCTAGTATACAAAGAATTAAAAGAAACTTCCATCGCGCCGGAAGTTAAAGCAGCTTACACGGCCATGTTGAAACATACTAACGCTATGTATCAAAACAATGACCCTACTACTAATAAACCAAAATCTAATTGGAGCATCAAGTGCAGGACTGTTATCGCTTCTATTTGGGAAGACCTCAAGAAATAAAGGACAGGCATGGTTAAAAAAGCGGGTAACAGAGTCAATTATAAATATTACGATAATCCTAATGAGTTAATTAAAAGACCGAGACTTTTGTACAAATCTACTTTAGCCGGGCACAACGGGCATAGAAATGAAATGGTCGAACGTTTATCAGAAATGCAGCAAAGACAAATCATAAGTTCTCGCGAGAAAAGAATAGCTTATCAAAATTTAGGCTTGGGTTGACTAAAACAAGAAACTTTTATTTTCCTTAAGTCATGCATCAAAATTCAGTTAACAGAAATCATTTTGCAATGCTTTTCACTTCTTTTGTACACTACGTAAACTACAATATTCAACTGCAACCATTTCTCTAGACACGGTCGAAGTTAAAGTACTTGCGTAACTTTCAGGTATTAAATCAAAGGTAACACGAGGCCCATTCATACGCCAAAGTTTTGATTGACAGTCGTGTCCCTGAGCCAGATGGACAGCCGGACTAATACCCCACCATAGTCACTCATACGGGGAAAGCTCTGTGTCCATAGTAACTAAGTGTATTGCATTCCAAGTCACCACGACACTGGCCTGTTGAGATTGGCTGCAGTAGTCTATTGTTGGATACGTACATACAAAGGAAATAAAAAATACTGCTCGTAAAATCTGTTATTTGTGTGCGTAAAAAAAATTGAAACTCTTTTATTTTGAAAAATACTAAAAACTGTAAACATTTGTTGCTTTTTTTACGAAAAAATGAGCGAAAGGTGTAAAAAGTCTAATTTTTAAAACATTTAAAAGTAAATTTTGCCTAAACTTCAAATTATGTACCCAAATGTCCCTAAGATCCCCAAAGATCCCCAAAGGTCCCTAATAAAAGAACCTGAAAGGTTCCTAATTAAACTCCACAAAAGGTCCCTAATTAAAGTTCCCAAAGAAGTCCCTAATTAGAGACCCTAAAAGGTCCCTAATAAAAGACCCTAAAAGGTCCCAAATTAAACATCCCTAAAAGGTCCCTAATTAAAGACCCTAAAAAGGTCCCTAATTATAGACCCAAAAAAGTCCCTAAATAAAGTTTGCAAAGAGGTCCCTAATTAAAGACCCTAAAAAGGTCCCTAAATAAAGTTTGCAAAGAGGTCCCTAATTAAAGACCCTAAAAGGTTCCTAATTAAAGTTTGCAAAGAGATCCATAATTAAAGACCATAAGAAGATCCCTAAAAGGTCCTTAATTAACGACCCTAAAAAGGTCCCTAAATAAAGTTTGCAGAGAGGTCCCTAATTAAAGACCCTAAAAAGCTCCCTAAAAGGTCCCTAATGAAAGACCCTAAAAGGTCCCTAATTAAAGACCCTAATTAAAGAACCTAAAAAGTTTCCTAATTTCCCTCCACCCCCCCAAAAAAGTCCTGAATTTAATAAGATCCAGATTTGGGGTTTGTTTATCATCTCTGTAATATCTGCTGCAGTGGTAACCCGGACCACTCCACCCCCCCCATACATTGGATTCGTACATACAAAGGAAATAAAAAATATTGGTCGTAAAATCCGTTATTTACTCGCGTAAAAAATTTGAAACTCTTTTTTTTGAAAAATACTAAAAAATTCTAACATTTGTTGCTAATTTGTGTGAACAATGAACTATGTACGAAAAGTGTCAAAAGATTCTAATTTTTTAAAACATCAAAAAGTTAACTTTGCATAAACTTCAAAGTCTTGTTTACTACAAAAAATAATAACTCGCCTCTAAAAGGTACCCCTGAAGATTTACCTAATTTATCTAATAAAAATTATAATTTACCAATCATATTTAAATCCCCTGAATTTTCCAGGTTTTCCATTGCTTTCAACAAAAAAACCCCCCCCCCCAATAAATCCCGTTTCAGTTTCAGATCATTTTAGAAAAATAACTTTTATTAGTAAAAACTTTAAAATAGGCTGCTATACAAATGATGTGAAATAGTACTACATTGAAATACTATAATAATAATAATAATAATAATAAATGATGTTATACTTACCAACAGACACCACCTAGCTGACTTCTGGGATGAAGTGATTCCAAATTGAAAATTTGAACCTTATATACAACTTTTTCAAGGTCAACAAAAAAATTAAAATGCAAATTTGCTCCCCCTTAGGCATTGAAAATTCCAGTCAGAACATTGATCTTTACCGGGTTAATAATCTTTTATTTATTTTTTTGCTATTTTTTCCCAAGGGTCAACAACACTGGTCAAAAATCTTAAATTTTTTTTTCAAGTTTTTCCAAGAAATGCAATTTGCATATTAGTATAACCAATCAGGTTGTTCTTTCAAAGGTCAACAACATTTCCGGATTCCCGGGTCATTGGTATTTCTTAGAAATTTACTTATGAGTTTAAATGTGCCTAAAAATAAGTTTTATTTGCCTTGAGGCTATATTGAAAATCCTATAAATACCTGTTCCCAGCCATCCTATTTTCAATTCTGCAAAAGTTTAGATCCAAGCAACTTAAGCATAATAGGTGAGACATTTTATTTTTACTTATTTAATTTTTTAGAAATGAGCAAGTTGTAGAATTAAAATTAGAGTTGAATATTTGTTAGGTGCTAGCAAGCTTCATTCCAAAAAGGAAAAATCGATTTAACTGAGACCCCAACTATGGTTAGGAGTAGCAAGCTTTCTCCCAAACGTAGTCGTGTCGGCTGCACACGACTTCACCATACCTTTTTTCCTTGCAAAATCAAGTTACTAACCTTGAAAGCGTGCGGAGCTGTAGATAGGATTACAAGATTGATCAAATTCCTTCTCCCCTTTCCCCCAATCCCACAGTTTAAAAAAAAAGGGAAAACCTGCTCATTTTTAAGCCAACCTGCCAAAAAAAAACCCAACCAACCTGCCCACAAATGTGTAAAAACTTTTTAAGCCAACCTGCAAAAAAAACTAGGGAAAAATAATATTGAGGGGAAAATTTGCGAAAACTTATATTCAAAAGTAACCCGGTTTGGATATTCGGTTCTGCAATAATTTTTCCGCCAATATGAAAAAAAAACTTGTGGGTCGAGGAACCGAAAGCATAGTTCGTCATTGCTTTTTCGATAATTTTTTCGCCAATGTAAAAAAAAAATCGGTGCAGGTGGCCAATGCTGTCATTGCTTTTTCAAGTAAACTAGTAAATTACACGATCGAAAAAGATGCACTACCGTAGGGACAACCGACTCACCTGCATAAAAAAGACACATAGGGAATCCCCTCCCCAGCAACAACACCATTTAAAAAATATGCAAAAAAATTCTCATTTTAGTCTTCGACTGAGCGCCCGTACTGTGTTGCAAAAATGAATAAGGTTTACTATACAATTCAAATTTCTGTTAGCTACTACTTCAAAATTAAAAGCTGCGAGTAGGCTTAAAAGTTGACAAATGCGCCTAAAATCTAAAATAGGCTAAAAAGCTAACACGTTTTTTACTGGGAATTCTGATAGTTACTGCTTTTAGATTATAATAAAGATAGCTGTTGCAATAAGTGGTAGAGGAGCGTGCCACAACTGGACAGAATACCGGATGCTACTAGGTAGTCGAGTGTTTAGAAGTAGGGTAAAAATGACAAAATGCAGGGACTCGTTGCCCCACCAGCAACATTTGTAAAACAAATCCCGCAAAAATAAATATGCTCATTTAGAAGCAAGTTTTAAAAAATGAAAAAATGCCGGTGGCAGAGGCTTCCCCCAATTTTCAAAATGTTCTTAATTCTTCATTTTACACGCCCTCGCGTGTGACCCCCACGAGATCTTCAAATTCATCTTTTTCACGCTGCGGTGCATTCAAGTCACATTTTTACAACAGTGCCTGACTCGGTGGTCCTACCGTTCAAAACGGGGAATTCGTCATTATCATGCAGTTCTGCTAATTCGTCATAACGTGCACGCTAAATTAGTCCCCATTGCCGTGCAGTTGCTAATTCTTTAAAAAAGGGCTGTTCGAAAAGGGTCTTTTTTTCCAACTACTGTAAACAAGTTGGAATTGTTGGTATATCGCCAAATGGATTTTGTAGTGGCTTAGGGATTGTGCAGTAGGTCATTTTGGAGAGACAGAAATCTGGATGGCAAGCATTAAGTAGTGGTTTGCCCCAGTGGTCAGTTTAGCTCCAGTGCGTTTTTCCATTTTTATTGCAGAATATTGCACTGATCATAGGACAGGCCACTCTAAATTTGCTGATGATTCTAGATGGCTACTGTTGTTGATTCTGGTTACTAATGGCACCGTTTCAAGGTACTATCGATCACACATAGAGTGAAGTTGTCAATGGCAATTACCCATCAATCTTGAAAATGTTACAAACTTACATGTAGGTCGAGATAATTCCAACTGTCCTTTTTTAAATGGAATGGAGATTTCAACGGTTACCAGTATGAAGGATCTAGGAGTTGTTGTTGACCATTCCATAATGTTCTCCCAGCAAATGGAAGCGAAACAAAAAGACGATGGCTGATGCTTTTATAATTGGAAGAATAATCAACTCCAAAGAGCCAATTGTTCTTATTACTTTGTTCAAATCCTTAGTCCGACCTATCCTGGAATATGGGATTTTGGCATTCCGTTTTCGAATCCACAACAACAACAAAATTCACAAATTCTTGAAACGTCAAAAGACATTTTACTAAAAAGGTCAGCAATCTCATGAATATAGCCTACGGCCAATATCTTCGTTGTTTAAACCTTCCATCTCTTGTAGCCTACGGCCATCTTCGTTGTTTAAACCTTTCATCTCTTAAATAGAGAAAGCAAAAGGTAAATAAATTTGTATGCATAAAATTTTGCACAGTCTTTTGCCTAAGTTAAATTACTTTTTCTTTTCTTTGCAACCAGACCTTCATCACACTAGGGATTCTTCCCTTAAACTGAGAATTATTAGTACACATTACGATATGGTGAGAAATGTCTTTGCTAATATATGTGTGTCCTTATGGAATAGCCTTCCACAAGAGGTGGTTGATGCTCCTTCTGTGTTTAGCTTTAAGAACAAACTGGACAGGTTTGTTTGTGAGGACCTTTTTTTGGTTTTGATTGACTGGCTGTTCATAGTTTCTACGTTATATTTTTCTCTTTTTTTCTATTTGGAAAAATAGGAAGATAAGGTATTCATGAAGTATTATTATGACTGGAAGGAAATTATATGGAAGATAGAATATATCATAAAATATGTATTTTTCAGAAATATGTTTTAGAAATAGTGTATCAGGAATATATGTCCGATTTTTCAGAAATGTGTTAATATTATATCAGTAATTTTTACATTTTGTAGAAATATAAATATTAGAAATATTAGCATCTCTTAGTATTATACCAGAGGAAGTTCTCAGATATATGTGTGTATTTTGGAAATATATAACGGGTATATTTGCCTAATAATTTATATCTGATACAGATTTTTTGTTTTGCCATTTTTGATATTTAATTTTTTGTTGTTGTAGAATATTAAGTTTCATCACAGTACAATTGGGCAATGATGTCAAATGTTTTGAATAAATAAATAAACAAACTTTCGAGTTGCTTTTTCTTAAACCCCGGTATATCGGTCTTATATGGATATACTTAGGTTGTTAAAGTGCTTCAACATAAGGAGTTGAAACACTTTAACAACCTAAGTATATCCATATAAAATCAATTTTCTGTGGGAAATAAAATCTGTTGTTTGCCCAGTTTTCTTGCTCACTTGAAGGATTCCTCTCCCAACCAATATTATATGAGATCACTTCGTTGCCACTCTTTGCATATTGATTAAACAGAAGAGCCCAACAATGTAATCCCTGATTGTTGTCTAACAAATTCGAAAACCTTTGCTGGTGGAACAATGAAACAAGTCTTCGGACAAAGCCGCATTTATGCCGTCTCTTCATTGTTGCCTGCTTTAATAGGAATGTTGTCATCTCTCTTTATTGCTTAGTTCAAATCCTACTGCTTATTGTAACATCAATTGTATTGTATGAACGTCACTGACCCTCTTCATAACGTTTCCAACTTTTCCATATCCCTGCTCTCATTCCCTTTATATCTGCCACATACTGCTAATGGAGGTTAGATGGCTGCAATGCCATACTGTTTTATGGCTGCCATTAAAGCCTAAACTACGTTTATAATTTCGCGAGTCCTTGACTTTATAACTGGCAAACCAATCAACGTTACGACTGTAACCTGCTTATCTTAGTCATATGGTTAAAACGGTCAACTGCGGAGTAACCTGATATAGGTAACTGTTTATTCCTCTTCAACCATCCAAAGGTAAATTGCGAGGAGACATTCTTCCCACACCCACAACAAACCGACAAGACTATGACAGAAGGAACAACGTTACCTAGTTAAAGAAACGGGTGTTACATCCCACAAGTAAAAAAAAATAAGATGGTGTTGAGTCCATTACTCCTCATATCAACTTTTATTCTTAATGACTGCTAAAAGTATTCAAGAAACATACCTCTTAACAAATGTGTGAGCCGAGCAGATTGCCACTGTTGTTTTCCTTGCAACTATCTTTGGCGGCCTGTAAGGGCACTAATACACGCTCTGCCCAATAACTGCTTTAATATAGTCTGCATAACGACTCAGGCATTCCGATTCTAGTACGTTATCACGACATTAGTGGTAGCATCGATGGCAGCAAGCTTAATAGTAGTGTGATGGTAACTTACACAGCCTACTTTAACAAATACTGCTAAAATTGCCATCTTAACGGAGGTTTTGACATAAGTATGAAAATGCTCACAACTCTTCAACTTTGACAAAAGAAGGAGATCAACGGAGAAAATAATCCCATTCATCAAGAGGCAGAATGCATTCTTGGGGTCCAGTAATCGCCGAAAGAACAAAACTTTATGTCATCACCAAAATTCGTAGCATAAAGGAATTTTTGTATGCACGGGAGGAGCCAATTACAAGCAATGAAAAGCTCTCTTCGTATGTTTGGCTGAAGAGAAAAAGTGGTTTCCAACCGTTCTTGAACAAAATTGTCCTGATGCCACGTCTATAGCAACACCTGATCAGATAGCAGCATGGAACCACCTTGACGCCAAGTTTAAACTCATGCTGCTAAGGACAATGTCTTCAGAATGTTTCATTCCACAATGTGCAAAGAGCTCATATTGTGTGGGAAAGAATAACCGCCAACTTTGCAAGAATTGTTCCATTCAAGCTGATGTATAGACTTCTAGATTTAATGAACACCTTTATGAAGACTAGCAAAGAAGTAGGTGCTTATATGAGGCATGTACAAGGAGTTATGGAGGAGCTAATAACGACAGGATTCCTTTGACTGAAGTCCAGGCGTTAAATGGACTTTAAGAGCCATAAAACACCCCAGTCCAACCGTGGCAAGAACGACACAACTATGCTCAGGCCAAGCCTTAGACTTAGCATAGGTTCAAACTGAACTATTCGACAATTTAAATTTTGGAATTCTGAATATGCAGTTGATGAAGCATGGTATTGACGTCCATAATACCTCATGTAACTACTCCTCCTGAAGAAATCACCACTAAACTCGTCTGTCATATGCAGAAGCTCCTAGGGATTCTCTGGACCACCAACATTACAGGACTTGCTACAATTCTAATCTACCAGACTTCCATAGATGTCAGCCTGTTAAGGGCCAACACCATGAGGTATCAATACCCCAAGTGAAAAATAACCAACCACGAACATACTCTATCCAGCCACCACGCTGCCATGGAAAAGGGTGCATTTGTTGCGAAAGTTCTTATCACACCTTCTGGAACTGTGACCTCTTGGGCCCTGTTAACAATCAGACTGGACCAAGGTGTCGATCCTGTTACAGATTTGGACATTTAAGTCACGTGAGTCCAAACACGCAAACCAGTGGCACGAGGAACCATGGTCAAACTACATCAAGAAAACAGCAAACCTATAATTTGGATGACCCGTTACTAGAAGCTCAAGTGACGAATTTCATGAATTCAATGCCACAACGAACTGCAGACAGGCAGCAACAACAATCAGAAAATCCATAGCATGTGCCTTTTCTCTGCCAGCAACACACTGAATATGGTCTAGCCCTGAAACAACTTCACAAGGACCGAAAGAAAATCACCGCTGTGAAACCAATTCGCATGTATTGTGTATTATGTATTATATTTTAAGACTTGCAGCAGTGGCCGAGTGTCCTCCAAGGCTAATGTAGCATTTTACCACAATTCCGGAACATCCTTAGTCATTTTTGCCAACTGTTACAAGAAAATTGACAGGCAAAAATTTCCTATGGTTTGTGCATTAGCCGCAAACGGTGCAACAGCCATCGGTGCTTTGGCGTCAACGGATACGACAAACAAGGTACCACTAAAACACTCGGAGGTCATGAAAAATGCTGTGGAGATACCTTCAACTGTGAAAAATCTGGTGCCGACGTCTCATCTTTTGTGTCCAGCAATTTACGTGCCCAGTGTATATTTGTTAATATGCGAATTAAGCCTAGAGGGTTGATTATGTATTGGAAACGTAAAAACCATCTTTTTACAGTAAATTTATTGGTAGACGAGGCATACGATGTTACGTGTAATAGTGTCAGTAGGGCGATTGAAGCAGCACATGTTCATGGAGTCAGTAGCATAGCTAATTGTTGTTCAAGCATAATTGATAACGCTTGTAACAGTCAAATAAGTCACTAGAGCATTCCTTCACACCTAACCACTACTCTGTCCATGTCCATGTTCATGTCCAATCTCTCTAGGTGTTCATCCTATATGGAATATACAAATTCTTATCCTTCTTGTAGATGCTTTATGAACCCTTCATCAGAGGAATTGTCAGGACGCCCGTTTGACAGACCTTTTAAGTTAAATCAAAGTGGTCTTATGAGAGAATATCAACTTGGTCATTTAAAGTTTGCCACAAATGTCTTTGTATAGATCATTGTCACAGGAATGTATTTTGGGTCCACAAAATGATCCAACTTAGCCTAAGGTTGCAACAAACGTATTGATCCTATTTCACAGACATATGGGGCTTGCTTTCCGTGACAGATTGAGTCACATGTTGAACACTCATTACACCTATCTTAACTGGCAAAGTAATTACCCCTTTGCTAATCCTACTTGAGTACAAAATGTATTAGGAGTAGCCATTCTGCTATCTTAGGGAGAAGGCCCGTTCCTAGGATGACGTTTAGGACAGTAGCTGAATGCATAATAATTAGTGACACAGCGTTAGATGGGTCACACATAGTTTTATAAAAGTTGACTTAGGAATCCCATGGTTCTTTACACGTGCAATAGCTAGTAAAGATGTAGTATGTGAAACACTTGCACATGATATTAAGCACCGTAAAACCGAATCTGGCAAAAATCGCAGTAAATTAGTAACCAATGTGTAAGGTGACATGGTTACAAGTTTTTTATAAGACAGGGATACATCACTGCTGCACCACCCCTCGCGCACCGGAACAGAACTCAATTTAAGAACGCACAAATTTGCATTTGAAGACCATAGGAAGAAGTAGGTTACAAAATATATGTTTCCCAGAATGTTTCTGGGGTGTGCATTGGAGGAAACCATTACAGTTCACAACAGATTATGTTGCTGGGCTCTACCAGATTTTATATCCCCTTTACTAGCTGGAGTGGTTAAATAGCAGACACAACTATTTTAAACAGGATTGGGTGCCTATGCTATGTTTTATGTGCGCTATGCATCCCATAGTCAAGACTAGCAAGTTGGGAGCCACGGCTAGTTGGGACCCCCGTGTACACCTCGGCTATCATGAAAAGAGGAGAGGGTTCAAAGTGTATGATACTTACATGGGCACTACCAATGTATCCGCTGATGTAGCTTTTGTTGAGGACATTAATGCTTTTGTTTATTTTCATTAAAAGGCTGGTTTTTCTTCTTACTGATTTATATGCCAATATGGTAGAACTTGATGATACTATACCACGAAGTTCACCCTAGTCCATCAAATCATAAAGGATCAAACTCGTCTCAAGAATGAAGTAAGCAACAATTGGTTCATACTCCACTGATCGGTGCACCCCTTGTCCCACTGCTCCTATCTAATTCTGCCACTTTGTCCGAACAGGACAGTATAAACGTGACTTGGACTGTGGACAAACCACAAGAATAAGACTTGAGACTTGTTCAGTCCACTCCAATAGTGGGGATAAGTGGGAGTGCAAGCTCGATACTTGTTCGCCTGTAACAGCAAATTCTACCATTGCCCTGAGTAAACATAATTGGTCTAGTGACTCGGGAGTGTGACCCATAAAAGAAACCGAGACAAGCAAGGCTAGCAAATGCCAACGGTACTGACCGATAGTCAGTGATAAGTTCCTAAACTGACATGTAACAGTCATAGATCACTTGTTACAGCTGCCAGTGCATCAAAATGTCATAGCGCTGCTCGACCACGAGGTATTCAACCAGAATTTAATCCTCACCAACTTAATTTATAATTATGTCCGCAAGGGAGCAGTGAACATTTTCTTAACACTAGTTATTTTTAAACTTGAATAAACTAATTGTTGAGTTTAAGACATTGATTGTTAAAAAAAAATTCACATTAATTTTATGAGTAGTCATACTCATTTTAAACTGTCATTATTAAAAAAAATAAATAATGCCTCATATAATAGTTAATAAAACCTAACGTTTCTTGTAACTTTTTAATGCCTCATTAGGCCATTTCACCCTTTACGGCTTGTAATATAATAATTAAGGCCGAGAAGTGGTTGGGGTTTCCCTCTTGTGGTAGTTATACGAAGAACGGGGGGCTATGTGGGAAATAAAATCCCATAGGTTTTCTTTCTCTCTTAAAGGATTCCTCTCCCAACCACAATTATATCAGATAGAGTCCTTGCCACTATTGAAATATTAATTAAGCAGAAGCGGCTCACAATGTAATCCTTGATTGTTGTCTAACCGAGACGAAAACCTTCGCTGGTGGAACAATGAAAGAAGTTTTCGGCTGACGCCTCTATAATTACGTAATTTCTTCATTGTTTTCAGCTTTAATATGAATGTTATCATCCCTCTGTTTATCGCGCTTCTTTCTTTTCTTTGTTGTAAACCAAGCCGCCTTATCGTTTATTGTAACATCATTCGTATTGTATGAACGTCACTGACCCTCTTTAGAACGTTGCCAAATTCTCATATCCCTGCTCTCACTCCTTTTATAACTGTTAAACACTGATGATGGAATTAAGATGGCTGAGAGGCGATACTGTTGTATGGCCACCACTAAGGCACAAACTACATTTATAGTTTTCATTAGTCCCTGATTTTATAACTTGGAAACCAATCAATGTTTCGACTGTAACCTATTGATCTTGACCATACGGTTAAGACAGTCGACTCCAGAAGTTGCCTGAGATAGGTTAACACTTATTCCTCGTCAACCATCTGAGGATAAACTGCCAGAAGACGTTCTGCCCTGACATGACAAACTGACAGGAAATTGACTGACGGTGTAACGTAGTTAAAGAAATGGGTGTGACAACCCACAAGTAATAAAATATTAGGTGATTCCAATACAAATTCTCCTTTATTCCTCATATCAACTTCCATTCTTCATGATGGCTACGAGTATTCAAGAGACATACCTATTAACAGACGTCTGTGTCGAGCCGAGTGCCAGGGGTGTTTTCCTTGCAGCTGTCTTCAGAGGGCTGAAATGGAACTAACAGTCGCACTGGCCACTTACAACTTTAATACAGTCTGTATAACGACTCAGACACTCCAGTTCGAGGACGTTATCACAATATTTTCTGCCTCTCTTTAACGACTGCATAGCTTTGATTGGTTAAAAAGAGCGAACTTAAACGTCACGAAGCTAGAGAAGCAACATGTCACTTCTTTAAAACGAAGTGGAAAGCCCACTTTGTTGAATGGGGACATAGGAATAAAGGAGGGTTTGGCTGATTGGGGATTAGATAAACACGTTGTACGTCGACTTAGCAGTTATTAACGTACACCCATTGCCATTGTAACTCATTCCAACTTGAATGTCCATGTGACCACGTCTCTCTTAAAGCGACGTAAGGTTAAGTCACGTAACTGACGTCTATCTACTTTAGTTAGTAATCCGTTCCTAATGTGAGTATCCTGGTCGTCCATTATTCTGACTGCTATTTCGAAAGGTTGTAAATGTGCCGTAGTTAACACTTTGGGTTTGGTCATTTCGGTTTTGTTGAACAGCATGGCATTGGTCTTTGAACTGAGAGGTTTTAGGACCAGTTTTCTGCTGAAACAGTATGACAGTACAATTAGGGTTCATACTAATATTCGAATATTCGCACCACAGCGTATTCGAATATGATATATCCCAATCAAATATTTGCCACTAAGAGTAATATTACGTAAACTTTCTTGACGTGTCTGCGTATGTTTATTTTTAGTTTAACATCGTTTTCCGTGGGTTTCTCGAGTTCCAATTCCCAATTATTTTTTGCCTTCTCCCTTTCCCTCTTCAATCCAAAGTACGATATAGTGAGAATGGTGCTTGAATTTTTTATTGCACGATTGCAGGAGGGAGCTGGGGAGTGAAATTTATTTGTTCTTTTTGTTTTAATCAGTGGTCGTTATTCGAGACTTATATGCGCCAGACTAAATTAACTTTTACTTTGGTATTTAATGAAAAATTGTTTGGGGGAAGGGCAGGGGTTGAAACACGGGCTTACACGATAAAAAAGAGCGTTTTTTAACAAATGTTCAAAAAATTTTGTTATGGTTAGTCAAATCCATTTTTTGCATATTCGTCCGAGCATGAATCCAGTCTAGTGAGAAAAGAAACAGGATTAACATCCACATTAATTTTAATTCTGAATGGTCTTGCCTCCAATGAAGGAAACCGTGTATTAATGATATGCCTTGTTAGAATACAATATTCACTATTTCGAGAAAGAAGGAAAAGACAACTGCCCCAACTAGGACTCGAACCTCGGACTACCCACATGCTTGCTGGGAGCTCTATCCACTGCACTATCGGGGCTGAAGGTGGTCTTAGGCTCCAATGTAGTTTAGTAGCTGTTCAATCGTTCTCAGTAGTGAACTAAAGTCCTCATACATACAGTATGTCCCAGAAGTCCCGTACCAGTCAAATAAATTCTTAAGACTTGTATATGGGTTGCTGATAATAGCATACTCGTATAGAAAGACACCTATGTCGAATCCGATGATGCTATCCAAAATGACCTTGTAAGTCGTGTTCAAGGTCATCCAATTGGTCTTCTAACCTACGCAAGATAGGGGCATAAAGTAAGTTAGAAAATTGTGGGAGATCGTGCTACTTGTACAACGCAGGAAGCAGAACACTAATCGCATGCTAAACAAGGAAAGTATTGGAGAAAGAAGGTAGAGTGTGCAGAGAAGCTATCCAGGGGCAGCAGGAAATACAGACATAGCATGAAACGGTAACAAAGATAGTAATCTTACCTGGTTTTGGTAATACTGTATAATAAACGCCAGAGAAGGATTTATGGCAAAAGGGACGGGTGGGCAAGCCCTGAAAGTTTTTTTTCAAATCTTTTTTTTTTCAATGGCTTTTTTTTGGCTGTTTACCTCCCGTTCTTAATCTGCATATTCATCATTTTTACCCCAGAGCCCCCAAATATAGTGCCAGAGGCGATTATTTAAACAATTTTGAGATTTTCTTTTACTGATAAGGTCATTTTAGGTAAAAGGCCACCCTCCCACCCCCGCACCCATTAAATCCTCTCTTGTTAAATGCATACTACCGATGCGCCAATTAGGCCGATGTCAAAACATATTAACCTAGCACAGTCTGCGTGGGAAAACACGGCGTACAGTGTTTGTGTAAGTGAGGGGTTCCGTGTAGTAAGAAACAGATATGTCAACACAATCTATCCGCCTCCCCCTCATACTAACTTATCACCATGACTTGAAACGTACGAGTCCCAAATTCAACTAATATGAACCATGTTTTAATCCTGGTAAATGCACATAGGTAAACGCACGGAAACTCGTGCATTTACTTTTGGTAAATGCAGGAAATGGATACTCAAGCATGGAAAAGCAGACTAGTGGTTAAACGAAAATGAAGAATAAAAATAAGATTTGAAAAGAAGCCTTTCAGGGCTTGCCCTACCGGTCCTTTTGCCTTAATTCTGCCACTGACGTTTATTTTGCAGTATTACCAAAATAGGGCAAGAATTCTATTCTTGTTACAGTTTAGGTTGATAGCTCAGCTATGTCTATTTCCTGCTGCCCCATGAATGGCTTCTCAGTACTACCAACTTCTTTCGCCAATATCTTCCTTGTTTAGCATGCGATTAGTGTTCTGTTTCCTGTGTTGTACAAGTAGCACGATCCCCCACAACTTTCTAATTTACTTTATGCCCCTATCTTGCGTAGGTCAGGCGATACAAATTGGATGACCTTGAATACGACTTCCAAGGTCATTTTGAATGGCATCATCGGATTCGCCACAGGTGACTTCCTATACGAGTATGCTATTATCAGCAACCCTTATCCAAGTGTTAAGGATTTGTTTGACTGGTACATACTGTATACAAGGAGGGTAAGCGAACTGCTTCTTGGCCTCAACGCTCTAAATAAATTAAAACTAATCACAAGGAAAAGGGTTTGGGATGCAAACAGTCCACATTAAAGACTTGCCTTGTGAAAGTGCAAGATACACTAATCGGAGAAAGAAATAACACCCAAATGCCCCGACTGGGACTCGAACCCATGACTGCCTGAATACTGGCTCAATATCCACTGAGCCACCAGGGCAGACACTGGCCACAGGCTCCAGCACAGTTTAGTAACTGTGCAATCGTTTTCAGTAGTAAACTAAAGCCCCCAAACATATACAAGGAGGAGAAATAAACTGCTTCTTGGCCTCCACACTGGAAATAAATTTTTTAAAAACAATAAGGAAAAGGGTTCACGAAGCCTTCAGTTCACATTAAAGACATGTCGTGTGAAAATACAAGATACACTAATCGGAGAAAAAATAAAACCCAAATGCCCCGACTTGAACTAGCAGTTATGACTGCCTACATAATAGCTCTATATCCACTACACTACCGGGGAGGCTACTGGCTGCAGGCTAGATCTGAGCTTAGTAGCTGTTCAACTTTTCTCAGTTTCATACTAAAGGCCACAAAAAAACATAAAGTCCTGGGTTCGAGTCCCTGAACAGGCGGTTGTCATTTCCTTCTTTCTCATATTAATGTGTATTTTATTCTGACAAGGCAAGTCTTTAATGCAGACTATCTGCCATTAACCCTTTACCATGAGATTTTTTTTTATTTCTGGCTTGCATTATTTCTACTGTGGAGGCCAAGAAGTAATTTGCTTTCACCCTTACACAAGGTGGTCTAAAGGCTGGTCACAGCAAACATCTCAGGAAGTACAAGTCGTAGAAAGATACGGTTGATATGATGAAATATGTCACATGTGGCGAGTCCCATGGCATCAACTGGAATGACTATGAATCACTCTATCAAGATCATTCAATATTTATTTTTGGAACTCTAAGAGATTCGTCATAAAAGTCAATTGCAAAATTGTGTGGGCTGATAAAATAAACTTCATATAGAAAGCAGAATTAAAATAGCTTCATAATTACAGGAGCTACGAACAAAACAAGAAATACTTTGCAGTGAAGCTAACAAAGGGTAAGCAACCAATGCATGCCCTTTTTCCCCCATAGACTCATCCATATTTATTGCAACATGTACTATTAGAATAAGCGACTCCTGAAAGTCATTTCATAACTATGAAATCTTGATGAAAGCATACCGACTCTACTACGTGATTAAATGTAAATCACGCATACAGTAGTAATACAGCAAACAAAGTTTGCTTCACTGCAATGCCGCTCTTGATTTGTTTGTAGCTCCTGTAATTATGAAGATATTTCATTTCTGCTTTCTGTATAAGGTTTATCAAGTCAGCCACACAACTTTGCATTTGAGTTTTATGTCGTATCTCTTACGGTTCAAAAAATAAAATTTGAATGACCTTGATAGAGCGATTTAAGGTCATTCCAGTTGGTGCCATGGACATCGTCACATGGGACATATTTCAGCATGTCAATCTTACCTTTCCATGACCAATACTTCCTGAGGTGTTTGATGTGACCAGACTTTTAGACTACCCTGTATATGTTTGTGGTCTTTAGGTCACTACTCAGAAATATTGAACAGCCACCACTAAGCTTGACTGGAGCCTGCAAGCCAGTATCTGCCCCAGTAGCACAGTGGATAAAGTGCCCAGCTAGTATGCGGGAAGCCCTTGACTCCATTCTCAATCGGGGCAGTTGGCTTTTCTTTCTTTCTCAGATTAGTGTATATTGTTTTCCCAAAAGGCAAGTCTTCGATGCAGGCTGTTTGCTTCGTTAACCCTTTACCTTGTGATTTACTCTTTAATTATAAAAAAGTAGTGCCCTACTTTTCAAAACTTGATGTCTGACATGGCGTGATTGTGTCTTGTTTCCCTTTGACTGTGAATGTTAATGCCTCGGTGTTAAAACGCCAACAGATCACATCAGTTTCACTTTGTAATATTGTTGCCAAAAGGATAAAGGAGGGAGTGGCATGTCAAAGATCGTGGGTTCTTCGGTTGGATTTTTCCTGTCGTCGTCTACTCTACGTCGTGGAGCAGATAGCCAGGTTTGGGTTCAGTTGCTTAAAAACTAAAAAAAAGAAAGAAACGGAGGGAATTTACCCACACATTCGTTTAATATCACTTTACTCGTTTGATTATTTCATGTTTGTGTCCTTGGACAGCAATACAGCCTGTTTATTGGAAGAACTAGTATTAACTTTTCTGTCTCATGTGTTTCTCACTTCCTTTTCTCCGTACAATTTCAGTTTCTCTGTACTTCCTTTACTAACACCCCTATTTTTTTATTTTCTTGATAGATATGTCATCTTCAACCATGCGTAAGAATACAAAGATGGAAATTTACTTATACGGACCCAAAAAACAACACAAGCATTTCAGAGTAAGTGTTGTTCCAACTCGTAGTATGTTTTGATGCTTGCTTCTTCAATTTTGAGTAGTGCTAGTAGGGTTTATTGATGTTCATGCAGTCTATATCCAAAATCTAGACACACGCTAGTGTGTCACGCCCAGTTAGGCAACAATCATCACAACAAACATCATATCAGTTCAATTGTCGAGGTTGTAAACCATTGTAGCGCGGCGCCATAGCGTCAGTGTCTTATATCTTGAAGCATAGTTCGGCACATTTCAGGTACTTGGGGAAAAATAATAATGCGTCACAAAAGCTTATATTGTGTTGAAAGCGAGAGCAATGACCCACCTGACAAAAATTAACTCGTGTAGGAATGCCAGATAAGCTGCTTTCAATGCAAAATCTGACCCTCAATAACGTTGTAAATGTGTTAGCTAGGTAGCTAATTCGCTCATCCCCATGTTAAATCCCATAGGGTAATTATTTATCAATACCGAGATAATGGGGAGGCCTCCAGCTGTGAAATTGAAGTAATGGGTGCAGTACAATACGAACTGCATACTTTTATGGTTTGGAGCCTGGGGGTGTATCAGGGATTGCGTGGGAGGGCGCGTTAGATACGAAAATATTATTATAACCATTGGTAGTATTGTAGGCATCGTCTCTCATTGGACGGCCAAAGTTCGGACAATGAGAACGTGGATACTGACGTACGTGTCTAGACACACACTCGTCACATCACAATAAATCTAAACAACGTTGCACAAAAATAGTTTTCACGTCCAATTCACGAAAAATAAACCAACTATAAAAACAAAATAAAATAAACAAAGCCAAAAACTGGTAAAGAGGCCACAAAGTTGAGAGTGGTTCGGCCCTTCAAAGGAGTGATATAAACACACCAAACTAACTAAATATTGTAATACAAATTGCAACAAAATTAAAACCAAACCCAAAACCCATAAAGAGGTGACTAAGTCGAGAATGGTTCGGCCTATAGGCAAAATGTAACAGCAATTTGTTGAAAACCAATTTCTTCTTGACGTGGCACTTTATAGTACACATCTGCGCAGTACTGGAGTTGAGCCAATACACAATATATAAAAAAGAAGTGATATCATATCAAAAACCAAAACTGGTAAAAGGGGGCGCCAAGTTCGGAATGGTTCGGCCCTTCAAAGTAGTGATATCAACACACCAAAACATTCGCTAAGTTAATCGCACTGCTTAATAGTTCGAAGGTTAAATGAAAACTTGAACATTGGATTTAAAATTAGTTGAAATGCGGTGACTGGGCTTCAAACCCCCAAACTCGACATTACAACTCCGACATCCCTCCCATATAAAGACACGTTGCCAAGCTTTGCTTTCCCGCTTGCCTGGCCAGCGGAAAACCGTGCTTTTCTGCTGGATCCCGGGCCATGTTGGGATAGCAGGGAATGAACAGGCTGATTCTGCTGCGAAAGGGGCCCTTTCTGGCCCTCTCGGTAGGGATCTCAGCCTTGTTCCCTCAGATGCCTTTCCAACTCTGCGCCTGAGGTTACACGCTTTTTGGCAAACCTTGTGGGACAGACAAGACGGTAATAAGTTACGGGCCATTAAAGGCACTGTCGAGGAGTGGCACTCGGCGTGTCGCCGCAGTCGCCGTGAGGAGGTTGTGTTGGCCCGTTTGCGAATTGGTCACACCCGGCTTACTCACTGTTTCCTTTTGCGGGGGGTTGACCCTCCTGAATGTTCTTGGTGTCGACGGCCACTTACGGTCCGGCACTTACTTGTTGATTGTCGCCATCTTGATGGTGTTCGTCGTCGGTTCCATCTTCCGCATGACATTGCGCGTCAGTTGGGCGATAAGTCTGTCCTCCTGTCCGGTGTTTTTCAATATTTGCAGGAGGTACAGATGTATGACAAGATTTAGATTAGGGGTTTGAATAACATCTCTCTAATGTGTGGTGCAGTGGCAACCCGGACCACTGCACTGTGACTGAGGTTGGCGCTAATGACCAAGTTGTCGACGCGCCATTAAGCCTCAATCCCCCCCCCCCCATATAAAGAATACCCGAGCCCGCTCTTGAATTAACTAAATCGTAACCAGCTTCAGTAAGCTTTAGCTTTAGATTCTGACGTGCACCCAGCCTTAGCCACGGCATCAAAAGGAGAGAGGGGCTATTTTTCGAGGTAAAATCCCATAATAAATTCCTAGGTTCTTTTCTATGCCACAATCGAGTTGAGCAGGAGACATCACAAGGTCTTTCTTTTCCCGAGAATGCCAGTGGTGGCTGAGGCCGAACTTGAATCAGGAACATCAGGCCACCGTGCCCCTGAGACTCCAGTAAAAAGACGAAATATTGCTGCTGACATTGGTGGAGGCTAAAATAAATAGGTACATAAGTATAAACAAATCGCTGTAAATCATACATGTGTAACGGAATAAAATGGAACAAGAGACGCCTCATAAGACGCCTCATATTCTGTAGACCTTTATTATAGTGTATATTTTACTGAGAACACCTGAAGCAGATTCAAAGAATTCCTAATTTGCTCCTCAACCTACAGCTTCATTAGGAAAGCCTTTAAGGGCTTCGCTTTTCTATTGGTCCCGCTAGTACTTATGTAAAGTTATGTTTCAGTTGTATTCTGTATATCTCTATGGGCATGTGGCAGCATCAATAATGGTAGGTTCATCTCCAGTATCTTAAAGGGCAATTACATCCATTTTGACATGCATGCTTTACTTTTGGATCATTTAAACAATAACTAAACACAAGAATTGCAGTAAGAATACGTTACGTACATCCGATACAACAATTTAATTATTGCATCACCAAAACACAACATGGAGACTGCCATTGTTTTGCTGGAACGCGCAGAAATTAATGCCGACTGATGTCACTCTTTGATTTCGACTCACAGCCAATTGAGATAGTTCTATTGGCTGTGAGAGCTCGAGCGTCTGACAGCCTTAGCTGGCAGACAGTTGTAGTGGCCAGCTACGGCCGTCGAACGCTTGAGCTCTCACAGCCAATAGAGCTATCTCAATCGGCTGCGAGTCAAAATCAAAAAGTGACATCTGTCGGCATTAATTTCTGCGCGTTTCAGCAAAACAATGCCGGTCTCCGTATCGTGTTTTGGTGATGCAATAATTAAATAGTTGTTTCGGACGTAGGTAACGTATTCTCACCGCAGTTCTTGTGTTTAGTTATTGTGTAAGAGATCCAAAAGTAAAGCATGCATGTCAAAATGGATGTAATTGCCCTTTAAATTATATACTGGTTACTGGCTCAGTCTGGTAACCACAATCAGTAACAGCCTTGGCTATAAAAGTTATCAGCTGAGCAGAATAGGGTAGGACTTCCCAGCAGCAATAGCTCCTTCTCACCACTCCCTTGCAGCCTTGCTTATCCTGCGAACAGTGAACCGCAAATTGGTGTAGACCAGAGTGGCTGACCTAAATAAACTTCTGTTAACACTAAAGAGGTTTACCATCATTCAACAGCCCCAGACAGCCTGGCAGAAATGGTGTACCAGCCAAATCTCCATCTGCAATTTCAATTACTGGCATATGCCGTGCATCGACCAACATAGTATCTTAAAGGAACAACAATGGGGATAGGACAGGATTGAACTAAATCATAAGACTTAGTCTTCAACAAGAAACCACTAGCTGAGCATAATACTAATGTGGAATAAACATCATGGGTCGGAACTTTGATGCTGTTTTATTCCATCTAGGCTTTACATTAGGCCTATTCAGCGTGTGGGCCTAGTCAACATCCAGGAATACTTTTAGCCTAGACTCTTCAAGGACTCTAATGTGGATTTGAAGCAAAAGCAAGAAGTAAGTCTATTCCCTGAAATGCACCTAACATCAGTTTAAGGCCAGCATTAACCCAATAATGGCTGACTGCTGCTACTTCGACCAAAGGAAGAGACCAACTTGGTCCTTAACTTTTAACTTTATGACTGAGCTTTACTTAAGCTAATTTCTTGTGCAACCCTACTATGCCTGGTACAAGGAAGAACACCAGAAAGGATGGGGCTCTGAAATCGGGGTTTATTCCAGGGCCACGTGGTCTGTTCTTAGGAG
Organism: Lithobius niger; assembly: GCA_023313725.1. NCBI lineage: Eukaryota > Metazoa > Arthropoda > Chilopoda > Lithobiomorpha > Lithobiidae > Lithobius > Lithobius niger. Next base: position 191,347 of record JAHWFP010175226.1, read on the forward strand.
ATGTTGTCCAGTGGTTCAAGGATGCTCTAGTCAGGGCTTCTAGCAGAGTGGCAGACTTCAGGAAGAGTTGTGGCTGGTTAGGGGACTAGCTCCCTGAGTGGGGCTGAAGGGGGCTGCAGTGCCTTAGTACCTAAAGCTGCAACCAGTACCCACCACACGTGGTGCAAGGTATTTCCTCTACTATATCCTGGTATCCCATGAGCCATCTCTGCTAGGCCAGAGCCACCCTGACCACTAATCTCCAGGGACTGGACCATACATCAGAGTGCATAGCATATCTAGAATACATTAATAAAGATACAGAGTATGCAGAATACATAGTATGGAGCCATAGCATCAAGGTAAAGAGGCCCACTAAGGCTCTAGCTTAAGGATTAAGAGGAAGCTGTGGAAACCGTCATTGCAGGGTTCCACCCTCGAAAAAGAAGCGCCATTCGCTTTGCTAAGGTAAGTGAAAATTATTTGTTATGTTAAGCTATTTATTCAAGGAATAATCAATGTTCTCACCAATACTTCTAAAACTACAACCAGTTAAAATTAAGGACACTATGGGGACGTTCAAGCTTTTCATCTTCTAATAATTTTATCGTTTGACTGTTCCAGCAGGGTGATATTACTTACCGGTTATAGTAACGTTTTGTACGGTCTGGGAAATCTTTGAGCTTCAAACTTCAGACATTATTCCCGTTAAAACCTGGTACGCAAACTTAATATCTTGAACATTTTCACGAAAATTATGCAGAAGCAAAAACGATTTTTCAACATTTAAAATACAATCCTAATCAATCAGTGCAAAAACTAACATTGAATAAAAAATAAGTGCTTGATCCAGGAAGTCTTACTTGAAAAATACAACCATAAATCACTGGTTACTAGTTATAGTTAATCAGTTAAGAAAGATTTTACCTGAAAACCTTAATAGTCAAAAATCGGTTGTTAAATGTCGGTAACAACGCGTGTCAAATGTGACTAACACGGTACAAAAACGCGGTAATGTTCAACTCGAAATTAGGCTTTCAATTGTTAGACTTAAGAATTGTTTCAATCAATAAACATCATCAACTGATTGATCTATCAATTAAAATAACAAAATCAAGTTGCTTGGGAACCATTACTAAGTGTAAGATGGTGACACGTGCCAGAACCACCATCACTCCCAAAGTTATTTGAAAGCTGACATGGAGTTTCACGATCCAGCACAACAGCCAAACGAAAATTTGACTAAATTCTATTCGGCCCTTATGGGTTTTTGTGCATTCGTTACGACCCACACGTCGGAGGATCGGTGAGCAAGGGCTACAGAATACATCAATCAATTACTCCTAACTATACTTTTCGGATACAATGTTTTTCAAGGCCACTTCTTACCCGGCCAGGTCGCTCCAAGTTACGGGCCACAAGTTGTGTGGAAAGCGCCAACACCCACTTCCTCTGACACAACCAAAGAAAATGAAGATGGGAGTGGGGAAGAACCAGTCCAGGGTGAAGAACAGGAAATTGTTATTGATGACTCCAGCAGTTTGTCTCTGCTGTTTACTGATCTCGGGAACCTAGAAGGTTAGTAAAAATTGTTGGGCAGCTGAATATTTTCGAGAATCGATCCCAGTCTTCCTTCATTTTTTTTTTCAAACGAGAGCACTGATTCTGGCCTACCTGACGGAAGCTCCTAATTTATTCATGGCCCATGATTACATGTTACTTAACAATTGTTAGAATAGAATAGAATAGATTAGACGTTGTCGGCCAGTATGCTATACAGCTTTTTGAAGGCCCGAGCGGCAAATGTCAAGCGAAAGGAACCACCATCGTAAACAGTTATTTTTGCCACAGGAGGAAGAAATCGGAGTACCAAGAGGAAACCCTCATGCAACGGACGGGAAACAACCAGCGAAAAATCCGTACATATACACTTCCCTTCCCAGGATCGAACACAGTTCTGTACGAAGCCAGAGATGTACACCTGGGACCAAGATGCCTATCGAATCTGATGCCCAAGTGCTCGCGGCTACCCGTGCACCCTCCACCCATGTTCCCCACTAGTTAACATCTACATCTGTCACTTAGCACTTTATGCACTAACAAGAAAAAGGAAGAAAAAAATGTAAATCCAATTCAGGTTTACTCTTCTCTCTCAAAAGTAAAATCATTGTAATTTATCTATTAATTTTGAGTCCTTATCTAAATAATCAGTAAGTGAATGATTCAAAGAACTACCCCCTGCCGTTTTTGATTTACTGCTCGTCTACATTAGGTTAGATTAGTGTGTTAGTTTAGAATTCCACCCATTCGTTAAAAAAAAGTGTGAATTGTCTGGTGATAATCTGGTTACTCCGCATTTACTCACAAAATTTGAGATTAAATTAGCAATCTTTCAATTTCAAGCATTCATTCGATTTGCCTTAAACAACCAATTTTAACAAACTGGCTTAAATGCACGCCAACATCAGAGTGTCACCACTGTATTTGCACTTAACTGTTTTTCTTTCAGTGTTCAAGCAACATCAACGATTTGCATGCAAAATTATTTTAGATGTCAGCTACTGCTGAAGAAGGAACAGAGTAACTACCATTAGCATTAGGTTAAAAATTATTTAGAATCAGCTTGACTTACTGGGTAATGCTCACCTTCCACTTGTTCATGCTAATTATCTATGTGACATAACGTGAAACGATACCCGTGTCAAGATCTTTGAGCTGATAAGCTACTGAGCTACATTTTTTAACAATCTCGTAATTACCAACGTAAATCGGTGCCATTTTCTTCATAAAATACCTAGCTTTATCACTCATAGGGTGATTTTGTATGAAAATTATTGTAACAACTTCAAGCTCTTTACCCGTTTTATGCTTATTCGCAGCACGATGCAATTTAGCTGCTTGACATTGCACACTGTTCTCCTAATAATTGGACGCATCCGTGACGTTGAGTTTAAGATGTGAAATGCAAATCCCAATTTCTATGACCCGATTTCTCATCTTGCACATAAATTGCTAGTGTTTTTGTTAACTTTTTTATTCACCGTTCATCTAAGCTAGATTTAGGTGAATAGATAGACATAAACTTATACACCACTGCAGGCATAGATTCTTCATTATCTGCCCCCTCAAGTTGTTAGAGCTGTTAGAAAATATTTCTGCTGGCACGCTATGTCGTGAAAAAACTTGGTCGATTAATGCTCTTGCAATAGTTTTAGCCTTAGCATTTCTAAACGGAATTAACTCAACTAATGACTCCATTTGTCAAGAACTACTAGGATGTAAGTGTAGCCATTAGTACTCCGTATCAGTGGGCCTTTGTACACACTTTCCCAAGTTTCCTTTTCAGAAACTATCATTGTTTTAGCCTTCTTACGAATCTGCTGCACCTTATGGACCTGGCAGACCCTAAAAGTCCTTACGTAATTCGAAATCAACTTTGATTTCTTTAACCATGTGTACAGGTAGAATATCCATTTAATCGTTTTATAAACACCCGTATGAGGACCAGTGAACGTATCGTGCACTAGTTGAATGATTTTCTTTTGCAGCAAACGAGGTACCAGAATTTTCAAATTCGATGTGTCAATAACATCTTTATTTACATCCACATAAATTACTCCGTCAATCACAATCGACTTTGCTTCGTATTTCAACACAAATCTATGAACTGAAGGCGAATCATACCTGATTTCCTTCGTTTCTCCTTGCAAAGCTAACAGTAATGACAACGTGCATTTGTCTTTTAACGTATCTGCTCTAATTTGATCAAGTGTCACTTGTTCAATATCGATTTGGTTACACAGGCAATCATTGTTTAAAATAATAACAATTTTTACCAGTTCGTTCATCCATAGCTGGTATCAAGATTGGGTTAGTGTTAGGAGTACAATCTCTTTCAGATTCGTATCATCGAGACAACACATCAGCGATGCGATTCTGTGCACCTGGGACGAAGCAGATCATAGCGTACAACTGAGATAACTCCACAAGCCACTTCGCAAACTGTCCTGTCGGTGAGCTTGACTTCGATAAAATCGAAAGGGCCCCATGGTCGCTAAAAATTGTTATGTTGCCACCTTAAATATACGTACGTCATTTCCGTACTGCCCAAATTATACTCAACAATTTTTTTCACTATTAGAAAACCTCTGTTCTGCTACTGTCATTCATCTAGAGATTATGTTAATAGTTTTCTTATCTTTAGTAAGTGGGTCAACCTGATATAAAATCGCTCCCGCCCCATTAAAGGATGCGTCCGCCATTATTATCCAAGGTAATTGTAATCAGGCACTGCTAACAAGGGAGTATCTACCAACATCTTCTTGATTTTCTGGTTAGCTTGCACCTGCTTTGCCTCCCAGAAAAATTTAGGAGATTTACCTTTTAGCACCATAAAAAGAGCCGCTGCGATCGCCGAGTATGACGTCACAAATCTCCGGAAAAAAACCGCCAAACCGAGAAATTTCCGAAGCTTGTTAATGCTTTTGGACGTGGCCAATTCTCCAGTATTTCTTTATTACTAGGATTTGGTAAAACCCCATCACTTGGGGTAACCTTGGTTGTAACCTTATAACTTAATAGGGTTATCTCCTTTCAAAATCTATCTTTTTTTATGTTTATTTTAAATCCTTCACGACCTAAAATTATTAAGGTGTGTTTGATGGCCATTAAATGCAATCGGAATATCTGAGACATAATCGAGATATCATCAAAATAGCACTGAACCATCAGATAATGTAGAGGAGCTGGCATTCGTGAAACTGAGGAACAGAAGAATGCTGGTGCTTGCTTTACATCAAACATTATTTTCAAAGGTGTAAAATACCCGAACGGGGTGCAAAAAGATGTCACCTCTCCTGCTCGATTCGTTATACATACTTGCCAGTATGCCTCGGTTAAATCAAATAATGTGAGATATTTACTTTTAGGGCACCTCTGCACCATATCATCAATTCTAGGGATTGGAAAATTTTGTATCTTGCTTAGCTTATTCAACGTATTGTACGCTATCACGAAGCGTGTGGTGTTTCCTTTTTTATGAATTATAAATGCCGGAAAACACCATGCACTCGTGCTTGGGATGATGACCCCAAGCTTCAGCATCCGATCAATGTGCTGACGTAATTGCAATTCCTTAAACTTTGAAACTGGATAGGGTTTTAACGTGATTCTTGAACCAATTCTTGAACTGAAAACAAATCTATATTTCATTAACACTTTTAACAACTGTTCCTTTTCGCCATTAGTTAAAACATCATTCTCATTTACTTATTACGAATGTCTTGCTCTGAGGCACAAAACTCATCCGGCTCAATGGGTGTAACAGTTGCCTGCGACTGATAAACTTTGTTTACACCAGGCTTCCAATCCAGCTTGTAGATTTTCGAAGGTTTATCCTGCCAAAATCAAGTACTTGAAGCGAAATTTGGCTGTAAACCTGTTGTTTGCTGAAAATCTATGCCAAGAATTACTGGCTGGATTGTGTTTTCCATCAAGATCAGTGGAAATATTACTGTTCGTAGCATATTCTTAAATGTAGCCAAAATGAAACCTGGACACTCAACGAAACGAGTATCGGCAACTCTCACTCTCACGTTGTGTAAATTCACAACCCATTTTGATTAAGTCATCTCTTAATGAAACACTTACATAAGACATTGTGCTCCCACTATCCAGTATGGCGTTTTCATACTTTTTACTGAATTTAAGTGAAAAGTAAGCACATGGTACTGGGTTAGGTTCAATTACTTCACCTAGACAATTTTGGTTAGGAATTGGTCGGTTTTGGAAAGAAGACACGCCATTTCCAACATCACCGACTAATACTGGATGGCTCACTGGTTTTTTGCTACGAATTCCTGTGCATCGGAATCCAGTTAACCTCTTAAACTTGTGATTGTGAGTTTCTATTTGGAGGATAACCAACAGCAGGATTTACATCAGTTTTGTGTTTCGTTAGATGAAATTTTGCATTTTGAGCCCAAATTCCCTGTAAACGATTACTACCACCACCGTTGCCACCACGACCATGGTTGCTAACAAAAAGTTCGTCCATTACCACGTCCATTGCTACCATTCGAATTATTGTTATTGCTGCCGTTTTTCCTAACTGCAACTTGATTTTGCTGGCGATTTGAGGTATTAGGGTAGAATTTTGAAGTCCACCCAACCGTATTACAAATGTTACGAGTAGTGGTATTTCCATTAACTCTACCACGATTTCTACCATTTCTAGTGTTACCAACATTTGGAACTGCAGCTTGAACTGGATTAGCCTGCCTCCTTTGAATAATATTTCCAAGAAAAGACCCTGCATTTTTAAATCTATCAAGGAAGTGAATTTTCTTGACATCATAGGCATATGAAAAGCCGAATTTAGTGTTTCCAAAAGAGCCTCAATTTGATCAAAATCAATGATTCTAACACCTGTATTTTGTAAGATATCTGTACATTTATTAAAATGTCTAATGAAACTTTCATTTTACCTGCATTATCATAGTTCTAACGTTAGCAATTAGGTTATATCCATGTGACTTCAAACTTAGCCAAAAACAAGGTCTTAAAATTCTCCCAACTAGAAAAAGGTTCATTTGCCAAAAAACCAGTCAACAGCATCTTTTATTAACCATGATGGAACAGTTTGGTGGATATATAATTTCTCATCAACCTTTCTAACCTTTAAAATTCTTTCCAATTTCGTGATAAAAGATGAAGGGAAAATTCTGTCATTCAACCCATTAAATTCTACAATCTTTAAAGTTTCCATTTTAGGTAAAGGTTCTACAGCTTTTTGTTAATTATTCTGTAATGGACAACTAACAATATTTGAACGTGCTAGGTGACATAACAAGTGAACTGAAAACATTAGTTGTTGAAGTGAATGGTGGCTTAGGCACAGCACATGAAGCTGGCCAACAAATAGGATTTGTTCCTCCCCATAAAAAATAACTACTGAATCCAGTTTAGCACTCGAATCTAAGATGGCAGTTTCAGTGGAACTACTAGCTGAAGTAGACTGGCTAAAATAATTTGGTACATAGGTAGGCACTTGTGGTGACATTTGGCTTGGTCCAGGGAAGGGTACGGAATAATTTGGCATTGAATACACAGTCACTGATGGCTTGCCAAGCATTTGGAACACTGGGTCATTTGGTAGATTACAACATGTCTGAACTGGTCCAGAAGGGTCAGTCCATGTTAGGGTCACAGGAATTAGCTGCTTCTGTTGCAAATTAGCAATAGTTGCTCTAGAAACTGTACAAGTAGGAGGAAAAGGAGGTGGAAAAGCAAATTCTTATTTGAAGGCACGCCTGACACAAATGGAACACCCCCTGTAACACTAGCATTACTTGTAACGGGTGAGAATAATTTGGTAAATTCATTGTGGGCTTGACACACTAACATAATATAGACCTGCTGTAGAAGTATTTAGACCCAAATTAGGTGTCACCTGATCATTAGGGCTAGCAGGAGGAAACTGAGCTTCTATTCTTGATGGTGTAACCCCTAATGGTGATTGCACAACTGGTGGGATAATTGGGGTAGTCATCATAGCTGCCTGTTCCCTTCTGGCTCTAGGCTTCTTCCCTATCTTATTAAGGTCACAACTTAAATTCCAAGAGTCAGGGTCTAAATCTAGCTTGGATCTAGTTGACCTTGGCATAAAATAGTTCATTATGTAAAGTTTTGGGACTATAGGCTATGAAAAGTCACTTCAAGGCTATCACTCAAATAAAAGGTTCTCAGGGTACAGTCTCAATTGGTAAAAGTCACAAGGCACTAACCTACATAGGCACCCACAAAATCTTCCAATAGCTAAAAAGGGAACTGACTGACTCAAATTATTCTCCACTGCAGTATAAAAGTTATTGCTATCACCAAACACGTTCTCAATACTCACAACTACTCAGGTTGTTTCTTTGTAGCCTAAACTCTTGAGGGCTGGGGTTCCAGGTAAAAAATGGGACACCCTCGATGGCTGCCGGCATTCCAAAAGGACTTCTTGGTAGAAATGGGTCCTTGTCCTAGCTGAAAAATGGATGGCCGATGCACCACTTGAGTAACTCCACTATGCCCGGTACAAGAGAGAACGCCAGAAGGGATAGTGATTTCAGGGTTTATTTCAGGGCCTGCAGTGTGTCCTTAGGAGATGTTGTCCAATGGTTCAAGGATGCTCTAGTCACTGCTTCTAGCATAGTGGCACACTTCAGGAAGAGTTGTGGCTGGTTAGGGGAATAGCTCCCAGAGTGAGGCTGAAGGGAGCTGCAGGACCTTAAGTATCTAGAGCTGCAGCCAGTACCCACCACAGATGGTGCAAGGTACTTCCTCTACTATATCCTTGCATCCTATAAGCCATCCCTGCTAACAGCTACCCCTAGGGATAGGCAAGGCCAGAGCCACCCTGACCACTGATCCCCAGGGACTGGACCATACATCAGAGTACATAGCACAACTGGTATACATTAATAAAGATAATGAGTATACAGAATATATAGCATGGAGCCATAGCATCAAGGTAAAGAGGCCCACTAAGGCCCTAGCTTAAGAAATAGGAGAAAGCTGTGGAAACCGTTGTTGCACTGTTCCTAATTTAAGCCTAGCCAGTACATGTCTACGTTGTCAAGCTATCTATATTTCATTACTTTCCAGTTGAGAAAAATAGTTCAGTCAGCCAATTCAGTGAGTTAGTTCTTTATTTCTTATTAAAAACATTTATGTTTTTGGAGCGTTTGAGCCTCTAGCATGACTAAGCTGAAAGGGTTTCAACAGAACGAAAAACCAATTTGTTCCAGTTTTTAGTTAGTTCAAGTTTATTCTGTATAGTCTGTAAAGTAATATGTGTATCACTAATAACTGAACAGAAAAAGCTTCCCATAATAATCGTTAATAATTCTTTGCAGCTATAATCCAAGGAAGTCATAAATTTATGTCACTTCATTACTGCAGCAATTTTCCAACTTTGAATGAAAGAATTATCTTTTATTAAAAAAAACTGCTGATGTATTGTCTGAACTTGCCCTGTCTTGTCCCTTATTTACTACATAATTTGTGCAACCAGTTTTCACGAATTGGACATTTAATTTCATGAAAGAATACCAGTGTGTTTCTGACAAACAACTAACGTTTCTGCATACAACATTCATGAAATAAGACCTTACTTTTTCAACTGTTAGGTTATGTTTGTTTACATTCCCACTTTTAATGCAAGGAAACGATATTTATGATTATCGATTATTTTCAAACCGTGGCAGCATGGTTGAGCGAATGATTGGGGATGCCATTTCGTAGGTTTCACTACTAGGCATAAGTTCTGGAGTCATTTATCACCTAAAACCCTTACTGTTAATTGTAAGCATAATTAATGCAACTGTTAGACAGAAGCAGTAACATTTTCTCCTTGGTGACGTTAGTAAACCTAACCTGAATTTACAGCTAATAATTCACTGTGCATATACACAATGCTTCGTATGAATTCAGTATTTAATAAGTGTTGCTAACAAAACAATAATTCAAGTACGGGAATATTTTGAAAACAGCAGCATAGAATTTACGCTAAATTAGCTGTTTTTTTACCCAAAGTGAAATCAGGAAACTTATATCACGAAGTAGCAAAGCACAGCAGGGCATGTTAAGTTTTCAAAAAAAAGATAAATAAAACATACCAAAATTATAAACATGTATCTCAACATGCTTTGTTTTGCTACTTTAGTTCATGATATCTGATTTCACTTTCGATAAAATGGCAATGAATGAATGACTCATCCGACTCCATTACTTGTAACACTTACACCCTTTGCAAAAGATCCCGAAGAACCAGCCAAAATTATGTATTATATATGTGAGTTTACGGTGGGTAGCAGGAGTAGGGGCATTTACGATATGGCAGCCACAAACTCCCCCAAGGTCAATTTCAAAGGTCAGGGTCACGGTCAACGGTCAAGGCCAAGGTCAAGGTCATGATCAAGATCATCCATGGAGTGGGCCTTTTGCTACCAAAACATGTCCTTTTACTACATGAGCTCTGGTCACGATCAAGGTCAAGGTCACCGATGTTGCGAGGCCTTTTTCTACCATAATGTGTCTTTTTGCTACCTCAGTGTTTGCTACCTAAATGTGTCCTTTTGCTACATGAATCCTTTTGCCAACTAAATGATTGTGTCCACCTCAATCGTAAAGGTCACGTGACCGGAAGTGACGTCATCGAGGGGTAGTGCAACTACTTCGTGAGATTTCGCACTGTGAGAACTCTAAAAAGCTTCAAAGCCTGAAAATCACGAATTAGCAAAATTTTTGCAGTTTCCAAAATGGAGGATTTGCGCAAATAACTCTAAAAAGCTTTCACATTATAAAAATGACGCATAAGGCCTAACAATGTGCTTCGCGGAACCCGACCAAACCTAACCTTCCCTTCCGACCCTAACAGTTTTTTGTTAAAAACTGACGCGTTCGCGACTCGCGGCGCAACCTGTGAGGAAAATTCCCAGCAAGAGTAGCCAGCATCGAGGTTTCACTAATGCATAGCCGAGCTAGGCACGAAAAAAATATATGGTGTGCAATCGACTTCATACTATGTCTACTAACATAGGCAAATCAGTGAATGAATCAACGCCCAGTGGAAAAAAAAGGCGCGACGTAGATAAAATGCCTTTCCTGCATATTATCCAAAGCTCTTTCTAACAACACACCATAATATGATTACGAAATTACAAGTAGTCAGATACAACGCAAATTTATGAATCCTTTTTCCCATTGACGAGTTAAATTTAAAACACTTTTACTCGAATCACGTTGCCCCTGACATGGAATTTTCGGACTTTAAAACGTTTTGTCAAAATTGTTGGAAAAGGCTTTACAGGTTTTTATTGCTTAACAAAACGTTAAACAAAGGGAGATATGAACGTTCGGTTTTATCTATTAAACAAAAGAATGGAGACAAAAGGAGAAATTACAAAACTCAAAAAACGTTTAACTGAAAAAATTTTAAATCAACATTTGGGTGAGAGAGAGAGCAAGAAATTCGATACAAACTTTTTTAACCAATAGTGAGCAATCTGTAACCGACTGTTAGCGGTCTAAAACCAACATCGGTCGGTGGTGTGAAAACTCTAGAGCAGCACACACAAACTACACCGATTAAGAGCCATTGTGCCTAAGACTCACACCCTTAGCATATGGGTCCCGCAGTTGACATTTTTTAATTAGCCCATTTTTTTTTTACTCAAAGTGTATTGTGTCAGGGTGAATTTTATGTAATATTGACCTTGAATGACCTTTGGTTTCTGAGATACGGGTCGAGAAAGACCATGGCGCGAAGAGTAATTTTTCGTAACTGCGTATTTGTTGACGTTTCGAGGAGCTATAGTTTGTAAAAGCAAGAGTGAACCATCGTGATGTTACTGGTAGATGCTTTAGATATATAATAGAACAGTTTGGTACAGTTCTCGGGATGGTTCACTCTTGCTGTTCCCCCAGGGGATACAACAGAACTGGCCAAACAACCAAATCTCCGCAAAGTTTACAAGGCTGATTTAAAAGGTCAGCATGAGTAAACCATGCTAAAAAAAACCCCAAAAGTATCAAATTAGTACTTCAAAATAATGTTGTGATTGGCTTGGTCCACTCTTGCTTTTGGACTCCACCTAAACCTGAAAGACGTTTTTTTTTACTTAACGCTGATCTTTGGCCGAATCCAGTCACCAACAGTAAGAGTGAAAAAATCAAACAACATCACCAAAGTGTACTCTGAAGTGTGCTTTTTAATAGTACATTGAATTTAATTTGGTATCTCCACTAAAAGTTAAGAAATGAATTTTTTTGTAAACAACTTCTAAGAATAATGTTCACTTGAAATGCTTGTTAAACGAATAGGGCTAGTAGGCATCAAGCAAAGAAGATTATCTAATCAGGCTCAGTCTGCACAAGAATCAGATTATTTTTCTGCCAGTTTTGGGGTTTTCAAGTGTTCAATCTTGTCAACGTCCTCTGCATTAAAAATATAATGTTGCCTTCGGTCAATGTGCGGCTTCTGCAAACGGTAGACTACGTCATCCGTACTTTGCATGCCGATGTCCTCAGAAGCTGGGAATACGTAATAAAGTCCTACGGAAAAATTGAAGAGAAACATGAGCACTTAGTCCTCCTACACTGGGAAATAAAAAAACAGGTATTTTTAACTGCGTCTACCTTGTTGCCTCAGATATTTAATTTGAAGTGTACCAGAACCCAAATGGACTTTCAGGATTGTAACAACATAGCACTCCTCTCCCCAGTTGCCGAGAACGAAATCCCCTGGCTGAAATTTCAGTGGAGCAAAATCTTCTAATTCGAGCAAGATCTCGTCCTTTTCTCTCTGAAGGGAATTCCCCTTGGTCCTCGTCCTGAGCGAAGAATGATACGAAAAAGAAAAATGTTAAATCTTGACCAAAGATTTTATTTAGCATTGTAATGTTTTGACAGAGTACTTACTAAAGCATCGTCCATGTCGATGTCATGCAGTTCTTCATTATTCTTTTGATTGCAGACATTTTTCATTTTTTTCCGTTTTAGTTGACTGAACTGAGAGATCACTTGTGTCCGTGTAAGATAGTCGTCAGGATTAAAGAGCTTCTTTCCTGTAGAATCCCTTGCTGTTCGCCTTCTCTCAACTGCTTGATCTGGAGTCATTTTTCTTCCTGTCTTTTTACCCTGTTCGAAACAGCTTACAATAAATTCTTTCTGGTGTGGAGTCAACCTTGCACGTACTATACGCTTTATAGCCCAACCTTGCTTTGTGACAATAGCAACATGTTTACCGTCTTTTACAGAGATTTCATGGGGGCTATCGGCCTTATCCAAAAGTTGCAGTAAATGGGATGATGTGCGCAGGCGTGCAGAAACCGACGATTTGATTGCATCCATATCTGATTGTGATGCAGTTCCTGTTCGGTTGTGACTTACAACTGCAAGATGTTTGTAGTGTCTGGTTACAGGCACTTCTATTCAGTGCAGTTAGTTGTATTGACACACACAGGTTCGCTGTGTGTATCACCTGTAACTAACCAATCAGGTGTGATGCAATGTAATAAATAGGGATGCACTGCCCTCACGCGGCAGCTGCTGTCACATTAACCAAGCCTGACTTGGGTCTCACTTGGAACCGATCCCGGTTCACCACATTGGCCAAAGGATGGGATACTTTTAAATTAATTTTAAAAGTTTGAAACCAGTTTCATGCCCCACGTTTTGGCCATTACCAGCGCTTACGAAGGGTATGGTCATGGGCATTGAAACGTATAAACGTAAGCGTTTAAATTTTGAAGTCAACGAAGCCTAATGAGTAACGAAAAACGTTTCACCTTATATGCTGAGCTATGAAGAGCTGTTACAGGTTTAAGAGTTGGAAGCTTTGCAGTGGATTCTGCAACTCCTTGTAACGGCACGCCATTTGATGTCTTCGAAGCCAGGGACTGCAGCCCGGGAGTTTGAGGACAAAAAGTGCGCAGTTCTACGCTGGATACAGGTCAGATTTGAACAGTTCTTCGGAAAGGTGGAGGACTAAGGTTTCTTCATTCAAGTTTAGTCGTGCTGGCACAGGGGCTGGTACGTGGGAATAAGCTTGGTATGAGGAAATTTGTTAGGCTAGTGTGAATTTAATTTAAACGAGCAGCTCATGTGTAACGTTGTGCTTAAACCTTTGTATTCCTAGTGCTTAAATGCAATTTAGGTTAGAAGGTTTAATTTGAAATTCCATTGCTTAAATGCAGAACGTTTGTGTTTAAAAATGTTAAAAGTTTATTAGGGTTTAACTTGTCATAAGGGTGAATTTAAATTAATTCAAAAAGGTTTAAAAACTAAATGAGTTTAAAACGATGTTGTTGGCTTGTGTTAAAAGCTACTGTGTGGAAAAAATTTGGTTAAATTCCTAGGCTAATTGAGTCTTATTGGTGGAAGTTATATGAACAGTTTCTTGTTTAAAATTGTTATACTGCAAATTAAAATTAAGCCTGGTTTGTCTCGAAACTTGTAAACCTAGAAAATGTTAGCCATCTAGTGGTTGGGGTATGGCGACGTTATACGGAGTAGCGTACGTATAATTAATTACAATACTCCTTGGCTTAGTCGACTAGTCGAAGAGTAATACATGTAGTATTTTAAAGCTTGCTATTTGTGCCTATTTTATAATTTAAGGGGGTAGCAAAGCAAGTTTTAGTGCTAGTCAAGCTGAACTTGTGACAGAGTCCCCCATCTGTGTGATCTCAGGCGTTGGTGCTGGGGGAACCGGTTTGGTTTATTAAACAAGTTTAAACAGGTTTATTTATTAATTACTATTTGCGACAGTAATTAAAAGTGACCAACTGGTCACACTAGGACTTAAGTTTTCCTTGATGTGTAAATTGCAGTGTGAACAAGCAAGAGCTGGTAACTTTAAAAGTGATTAAAATTCTTCAAATTTAATAGGCCTAGTTAATATTTAACCCTTTGAGAACTGCGTTTTTTTTATATCTCCAAAAAAGTAGGGGTAACCTGGACGGGGCTCGAACTAGCAACCTGAAGGAGCTGTTAAACGTGAGGCACACGCCTCTACCAACTCGGCCACGGCCGTCTCTAGAGTCGGCTTGTTAAGGGAACCTAGTATTGTTGTCATTCCTGCATTGTTGGCCATCTCGCGCGTAGTAAGGACCTGTGCTTGTGTTTGGCCCGAGATTTTCTCGGGTTTAGCACTCAAAGGGTTAAGTGGGGTGAGACCGTTTGAATGCATTCAAATAGGTCAGCTCCTTTAATTTAGCTAGTTACTCAGTCTAGTCTTTTTCCTGTTGCTCGGTGCAACAAAGGCTGAGCTGATTTCTGGAATTTAGGAATTTAGAATTTGTGAGTGTTTCCTTACGCACTTGATTTAATAAAGTTAAGTTGAGTTTAAATGCCGACGCTTCCGGTTCCTGCTATTACAGTAACCATGGCGCCGACTATTCCAAGTAGGAAGCTTGAGGAATTTGACTCAAGTCTTGAAACTTGGCCAGTGTACTTCGAGCGTGTTGAATTACATTTTTCGGCGTACGAAGTGCCTGACGACAAACAAGTAGCTTTATTACTAACAAGTATTGGTGCCAAAACATACGGGTTGCTCCGTAACTTGTGCGCACCCAGTGCACCTAAAACTAAAACTCTTATTGAGATAAACACTCTATTGACAGGTTACCTTAGTCCTACTCCTAATTATCTGTGTGAACGAGTAACATTTCAAAGGAGGGGGGCAGGCTTCGGGTGAGTCAATCTCGGATTATATTACGGAGTTAAAACGGCTCACCCTCCACTGTATTTATGGTTCGAAAGATGGAGCCAAGCTGGAGACAATGCTGAGATATCGTTTTGTGGCCGGGATTCTTAATCCCGAGATACTTAAGGCTCTTTTGGCGCCGGATCCAGCTACGGTGACATTTGACTCTGCTTGTAAGTTTGCGCTCTCTCAAGAACTCGCAGAAAAGAATGTAACTCAGTTCAGGGGTTGTCAACACATTCAGTACAAAATAAACGTCCTTTTAAAGGTAAAGGTAAAAGGTTTAACAACAATGCTATTACGTGCTTCTGTTGTGGTCGAGAAAATCACGTGAAAGCAGTCTGCAGGTATAGAAAGCATAAGTGCTCAGCCTGTGGGAATTTGGGACATTTAAGTCGCGTCTGCAGGCCTAGCAAACCTGCAGAAACCCCACTTTCTCATAAACCCCAAAAGGTACAGACTGCTGGTAAAAAGAAATATCATAAATATTCAAGTAAAAAAGCACATCATGTTGAGGAGTCGTCTAATTCCGACTCGGACTGTTCTGAAAGCAGTAAAGGTGAGGAGAGCCCTGATGAAATTTC
Source organism: Lithobius niger (assembly GCA_023313725.1). Taxonomy (NCBI): domain Eukaryota; kingdom Metazoa; phylum Arthropoda; class Chilopoda; order Lithobiomorpha; family Lithobiidae; genus Lithobius; species Lithobius niger. Next base: position 207,163 of record JAHWFP010175226.1, read on the forward strand.
TGATGAATTTTATTCGGTCACTACCGATGTGCTCAGTGCAAAATGGGTAGTTCATTGCCAGTTAAATGGACATGAACTTCCATTTGAAGTTGATTCTGGATCAGACTCAACCTTGATTCCAGCTAGTTGGCTAACACATTATTTCAGTGAGTAAGCTTATACCGACAAGAATTACTGTCAAGGCCAATGGCGGCGCCATTTTTAAGCCATTCGGTGCTATTAAGTTGAACGTTGTATACAACAGGAAAACTGAAGTTTTGTTTGCAGTGGTAAGCCCTGGCGAACAAACAGCCTTGTTAGGGCATAGCTGGATGCATAGGTTTCGTTTGGACATCAATCAATTTTATGCTGAGCCAGTACATGATTTGGAATTTTCAGAGGATTTAACAGAAGATATTAATTTTGTCTCTGATGAGGTGGCATTTAAACGTTTTCCAAAGCTATTTTCACCAGGCTTAGGAAAAGCAAAGATTAAACTCAAACCAGATGCAGTTCCTAAATACTGCAAGGCCCGACCTGTACCCTTGGCTGTCAGTGGGAAAGTCGAGGCGGAAATCGCCCGTTTGGTCCGGGAGGGTGTCCTAAAGCCAGTGGATTGTTGTGCCTGGGCGACCCCCGTAGTGCTTGTGTTCAAGCCAAACGGTGACGTTCGTATTGTAGGGGATTATTCGGGCACAGTCAATCCACAACTGGATATAGAATATCATCCCGTGCCGAGAGCGGAAGATTTATTTTCAAAACTAGCAGGTTGTGACACATTTTCGATAATCGATCTTTCGGATGCTTTCCTGCAAGTAGAATTATATGATGAGGCTAAAGCACCGTTGACAATTAACACGTGCAAAGGCCTATTTCAGTTTCAGAAACTCCCGTTTGGGTTAGCTAGTTCTCCTGGGAGCTTCCAAAAGCGTATGGAATATGTACTTAGGGAGATACCTAGGGCTGATCCGTTTGTGGACTATATTCTGGCCGCTGGGAAGGGAAAGGAGCACGATGTAACTTTGTTCCAAGTCTTAGAAGCTTTGCAGGAAAGCGGGTTGAAACTTACGAAAGCAAAATGCCAACTCTCTAGAAGTAAGATTAAATACCTGGGATTTCAATTGGATCGAAATGGTGTTTCTAATTTGCCTGAAGTTTTGGACGCTATTAAGCTCGCACCAGAACCTGGTAACATTCAAGAATTAAAGTCATATTTAGGCTTTATGAAACAATATGGCAAATTTGTTCCGCATCTGGCAACCATATTGGCTCCATTAAACCAATTATTGTCTCCAAAGAATGCCTGGAAATGGAGTAGTGAGTATTCAAGTGCAGTCCAAAAAGCTGAGGCAGCGTTTCTAAATTCTAAAGTGCTGGTGCACTATGACCCAAAGTTACCTATTAAGCTTGTTTGTGACGCGAGTCCCGTTGGGGTAGGAGCGTCAATCGTTCATACATTTCCAAACGGCGAGGATAGGTCTATCGCTTTTGTTTCTCGGTCTTTGAGTAAGGCAGAACGTTCCTATGCTCATTTCGATCGGGAGGCACTTTCGATAGTGTTTGGGGTCAAACGCTTCCATCAGTATTTGTTTGGAAGAAGGTTCATTTTGCAGACTGATCAACAGGCTTTGCTTTGGGTGTTCGGGAGCAAGGTGACTATCCCAGCCATGGCCGCCACACGTATTCAGTGGTGGGCCCTTTTTCTAAATGGGTATGACTTCGAGCTTCAGTACATCCCAGGCAAACTTAATTTGACAGCCGATTTCTTATCAAGAATGCCAACGCCTTATGAACCCCCGTCCAAGCAAGCGAATCCTGGTTGGAGGGTGATGAATTTACAAACAATCGAAACACTTCCCATTTTGGCTAACCAACTTGAAGGTTTAACACTGAAAGATAAATTGCTGGCAACAGTTTATCGTTATACAGTTGATGGTTGGCCGGACAAAATTGAAAGTGCGGAATTAAAACCCTATTTCAATCGTAGGACTAAGTTATCTGTTAATGGTAACGCCTTGTTTTGGGGATATCGTTTAATAATTCCTGAAGTTTTGCGTCCACAAGTGCTTGAGGAGCTCCATTGCGGCATAGTTAGGATAAAAGCTCTTGCTCGCTCGCGTGTTTGGTGGCGGCAAATTAATAGTGCACTAGAGAAACTGGTAAATAAATGCATGCCATGTCAAGTTGACCGTGATGTTATTGCTACGCCTAAAAAACATGTGTGGGAGAGGCCTGCAAAGCCGTGGTCTCGGATACACCTGGATTTTTGTGGCCTGTTTTTTGGTAAAATGTATATGGTTATTATTGATGCCCACTCGAAGTTCCCCTTCGTGTATGAAATGAAGAAAACTACGAGTGTAGCTGTCATTCGTATTTTACGCGATTTATTCGCTACGTATGGCTACACCAAAGCACTTGTCAGCGATAATGGCCCTCAGCTAACTAGTTCTGAATTTCAGAATTATTTACTAGAATGTGGCATACGGCATGTCACATCAGTCCCCTACATGCCAATGCGAAACGGTGCAGCAGAACTCCTAGCACGTAGTTTAAAACGAAGTATGAAGGCTAGCATAACGCAAGGTCTAACTTCTGAAGTAGCGCTAACAAATTTCCTCATACAAGTGCGTAATATTCCACATTGTATTACTGGTGTAACTGCAAGCAAAGCGTTTCTGCAAAGAAATATAAGAACTAGGTTAAGTCTAATGGTACCATGTACTGCGGACAAATGTGCAATGCGCCAAGAACGACAACTAAAGTCTACTGCGAATAAAGCTGAGCTTACTTACAATGTGGGAGATAAGGTGTTTTGTACTGACAACCGACCGAATTCTCAGCATAAGTGGGTGCCGGCACAAGTTACGAAATGCAGTTCTCGAAATGAATA